>CAUYLG010013323.1:0-20971 GCA_963573385.1 Cacajao melanocephalus | reverse complement strand
AAATATTGGTTGGCTGCTTGTTTGTTATTTTCATCCCTTATTCCTTCCTGTCTCCATTGTTAAGCACAATTATTGGCATAAAAGAGGTTTTTAATACCCATTTTTAGACTGCATTCTAGCCTGGGCAATAGAACAAGAATCTCTTTCTGTCTCCCTCTATCTCTTCCTCTTTCTTTCTCTCTTACATTCTTTTTTTTTCTTTCTTTCACTCTTTCTTTCTTTCTTCTTTTCTTTTTCTTTCTTTCAAAAAAAATTTTTAAAAAATTAAAATTAAAAATTAAGCCGGGCATGGTGGCTCATGCCTGTAATCTCAAGAAGGATTTGGGAGGTAGAAGTGGGTGAATCACTTGAGGTCAGGAGTTCAAGACCAGCCTGGCCAACATGGTGAAACCGCATCTCTACTAAAAATACAAAAATTAGTTAGGCATGGCGGCACACACTGTAATCCCAGCTTCTCCAGCGGCTGAGGCATGAAAATCGCTTGAACTCAGGAGATGGAGCTTGCAGTGAGCCGAGATCATGCCACTGCACTCCAGCTTGGGCAACAGAATGAGACTCTGTCTCAAAAAATAAATAAATTTTAAAAAATAAAAATAATTTAAAAAATAAAAATGTTCCCAAAGCCTGCAAGCTCTTCATGAGATGGTCCTGCACAGCTCTCCAGAAGCAGCTCTGAACACTCCCTCACCATCACCTTCCCCACTTTCTTATTTCCACCCTCCAGATACAAGCTCCTGCCATCTCATGTGTGTGACAAGCATCATTATATCCCCAGGCCTTTGCCTGTGTAATTCTGTCTGCCTGGAACAATCATTTCCAAAGCAAAATGCAGTGGAATAAAACAAAAAAAATTGAAACTTTTATTTATGTGTGATGGGGAGGTGGGATAAATAAGAAAATTTTAAGTAAAATATAACAGTGCAATACATGATTTAATAGCAGAGCACATATACGGGGAATAAACACCTATACAAATACTGGGAGTTGCTACTTTTAATTGAATGCATTGTGTAATCAGAAAGGTTTGACGTCTATGGGTCTAAAATTCCTCTGACTCTGAAAACCCCATCTCAACGCAACTTTGGCCTAGGTAAGTCCTCTTTAGGACACATTTCCTCCAAGCCGTCTTTGAGCTTCTATAGCTGGACAGGGTGTATCTCTCATGGCTTTGTGCTTACATTCTTACTGTTAATATTCCACGCTCTGCACAATAGTCGATGATAGCTTAATCATATCTCTTCCCTCCTTAAAACCCTCCACTAGTTCTCAATACACTTAGAACTCATCCACATTCCTCATCATGAACTCTTTATACTCCTGCCAGATCTGACCCCAAACACCACTCCAGTGTAATGTGACTATCCTTTTTGTTCTCAAAGGTGTAATCTCAGTGGCTTTGTTGATCTGCTTTTAATTATCATAAGAATCCCATTCCTATCTTAGGTTCTTTGCCTAGTTCTGTCTTGTACACATGAGGGCTTCATTCAAGTTTCTCATGGCTGGGTCCTTCTCATATGGGTCTTTGTCATAACGTCTCAGCTTCCCCTGAGCATTCAATCTAAAGCAGACACCTCATCATTCAAGACCTGCAATGTGCAGTGTGACAGCAACCAACAGCCACATGTAGCTTTCAAGCACTTGAAAGGTGGCTAGACTGAAAAGAATTCTGCCACAGGGTGTAAAATATGGGATTTTTGATGCCTTAGTAGAAAAGAGAATATAGAATGTTTGATTAATAATTTTTATATTTTTATGGGTTAAATAATATTTTGGATATATTTGATTAAATAAAATATAGCATTAAAATTAATTTCACCTACTTCACTTTATTTTTAATGTGGCTTCTAGGAAATTTTAAATTACACATGTGGCTCATGTGGCCTCAAATTATATTCCTATTGGACAGTATTGCTCTAGAACATATGTATTTTAATTTTGCATGTAATTGTTACCTCAACCTATCATTTTCATTTATTTATCCCCACTCAGTCCCCCTCGATCCCCTTAAAGACAGGGTCTTTTTGTTCATACTGTATCCCAAGTACTTTCCAAACTCCCAAAACGTGGTGGTAAGTATTCAAAAAATGCTTGTGAAACAAATGACTGATTTTATAGAATCCTTTATGTTATACTAAGAGCAGATGTTTACTGAGCACTTTAGATGCATTATCCAAATAAAGTTGATGTTCCTATTTCATAGATGAGGACAAAGATAACTTCAAAGAAATCATGTTTAGGACCCAGCCAGATTCTGTGAGTCCCCCGGAGCTTCACTGCTTCAGAGCAGTAACCTCACATATGATCACCAGGTATTATCTATCTCCCCATGAAAACAGAAACCAAAACGCAATCATTGTTTCTCTATAGTGCTGACACATAGTAGGTATTCAGAAATATTTATCAGGCCAGGAGCAGTGGCTCATGCCTCTAATCCCAGCATTTTGAGAGGCCAAGGAGGGAGGATCACTTGAGCTCAGGAGTTTAAGACCAGCCTGGGCAACCAGGGAGACTCCATCTTTACAAAAAAAAATTTAAAAATTAGCCAGGCATGATGGCACATGCCTGTAGTCCCAGCTCTCTGGGAGGCTGAGGTGGGAGATCACTAGAGCCCAGGAGGTGGAGGCTGCAGTGAGCCATGATGGTGCCACTGCACTCTAGCCTGGGTGACAAAGACCCAGTCTCATAAAATAAAATGACATGTATTGAGTAAACCCTCAATAATAAAACCAATCATGGTAATAATAACAGCTAGCATTTATTGAAAATTTACTACATGGAAGACATTCTAAGCATTTTCATTCCCACCCTGATGTCTAAGGGGCAGCTCAAAATTAACATATTCGATTTTGACTTCTTAACCTTGGCTCCAAAACTTGCTCTCTCTCTCTGTTTCTTCCACATTGCATTAATCGTAATCCCATTCCTTCAGTTGACCAAGTCAAAGTATCAAAGTCTTCCTGACTTCTGTCTTCCTTTTCTGATGCACTCCAAATCTGCCAGGGAATTCTTGTCTATTTTTACAATATAGGCAGAGCTGAGCTGCTTCTCACCACTTCTACAGCTCTAACCCCAGTTCAAGCCACCATGAGCACCGCAGTAGCTGCCATATGTAGCCAGAGTGATGCTTTTAAAATGCAATCCAAAGCACACCATCCCCAGCTCACAAACCAAAGCTCACCATCCCCAGCTCACAAACCAAAGCTCACCATCCCCAGCTCGCAAACCAAAGCACACCATCCCCAGCTCACAAACCAAAGCTCACCATCCCCAGCTCACAAACCAAAGCTCACCATCCCCAGCTCACAAACCAAAGCTCACCATCCCCAGCTCACAAACCAAAGCTCACCATCCCCAGCTCACAAACCAAAGCACACCATCCCCAGCTCACAAACCAAAGCTTACTATCCTACTCACAAGCCACTAGTGCCTTCCTTCCCATGCTGAACAAAATGCAACGTCCTGGCCAAGGTAGTCCTACCCCACTGAAAGCATCTTCGGCACTCTCCTCTCCAGCACCCAGTGGGCTTTGAGTACACTGACCTCCCTGTTGGTCTCTGAACACTCAGAGACACACTCTCACCTCAAGGCTTTTGTCCTTTTATGCTGGCTGTTCCTTCTGCCTGGAACCCTTTTCTTCATGTGTCCACATGGCTCTGATGTCATGTCACTCTTTCAGTGAAGGTTCCCTAATCAACCCAATTAAAATTGCACCTCCCCCACCCCATACTCTCTCTCTCTCTTTTTCTCTTTCTCTTTCCTGCATTTCCCTCTCCATACCACCAGATCACTTTACATATATTTTACGTTCCAGGGGTTTTCCTTATGCTTTGTTGTCTGTTTCTCTTCCTGAACTGTAAGCTCCATGAAGGCAGGGACTTTTGTCTATGTTTCTTCACTCTTACAGGCTCAGTATCTCAACACTGTAGCCCATAAACATCTGGGAATTGAATTTATAGATATTCAGCTGTTTAATCCAGGGGTCAGCTAACTTTCTCAAGAAATATCTTAGGTTTTGTGAGCCACAGGGTCTCTGCCACACCTGCTCAACTCACTGTGCTGTGTGTTGTGCAAGCAGCCACAGATTACATGTAAGGTGTGGCTGTGTTCCTGTGAAAGTTTATTTGCAAAAACAAGCAGGAGAGAGGGGCACATTTGGCCTTTGGATCATAATTGAGCAATCCTTGATTTAATCCTCACAACCACCCAGTGATTTGGAGTATATAATATCCCTACATTGCAGGGACTTGAAGTGACTTGACCCAGGTCAGACCACTGGTAAACTATAGAACCAATTCACACCTGTGCCGCGGGGTATGGGATGAGGCATGGATTCAAGGATGGAGGGGATCCAGGAGACATCACTTGGGGAATGCCACTGGGATAGATGCTAATGGAAGCATCTCAGTGAGAAGCCAGCCCCTGGTGCTTCCATCCACAGTTAGTACATCTCCCAGAAACTCAGAGTCATGAGGTGTCTCTAGTCACACAAAATTCTCCAGTGAGTATGGAGATACCAAAATACTTTTCACAGATATGAGCCAAACTATCCTTGCTTCTCACCCACGACCTCAAAAGCCAACAAGCCTTTGATGCACACATTTGTCCTTGATGTGTGCCCATGACAGGTCTTCAATGAACTCTGTCTATAGAAAAATAAAATCACTCTTTCCCCTTCTGTCTACCGTGTGATCATCTAGCTCATCTTTTCATTCATTTAAGAAGTAGAAATGCAGATAAGGCCAAGGATAGCGTGACAGCATCTCCACTTACCCCTGTATCCTCCTTCAACTGTGGGAGGAGGAGAAGAAACTGTATTGGGAGAGGCATCAGATGGCACAGAACCTCACAGTGAGAAAGATACTCATTTTTCATATCAGTCTCTCTGAATGAGTCAAGAAGTTGCATTCCGTGAGTAACAATTTTAAAGCCCCTCTAAAACTTGCTAACCTTCTTTTTCAACAAAGGGAAAGCCTCAGACTCACTGCCTTCATTGAGCAATGTGTCTGGTTACAATTTAATAATACTGTTTCATTTTCATTGTATTTATTTCTAGTTATCTTTTGCAATGGATCTGTATTATGTCAGCTCAGTTAAGCTAGAACTATTTATCAAAGAATTGCTTTCCCTGCAAAGGTCAGAATTAGAGAGGACCTGTGATCCGGAAGGTGGGCATAGGTAGCCATATTGCAGGATGTGAGAAGGTGAGGGTAGCCATATTGCCTTTCCCGATGGAAGCTCAGGTCAGTGCACGCTATTGTCACTCATGCACACTGTCTCTGATGTGCTGGTTCACCAGGGTGGCATGGGCAACAGCTGGGCTGCAACTACTTTAGTTCCTTCCAGATCTTCCTTCAGCTCCCAGAAACCTCGGCCAAGTGCCTGCTTAGCTCTTCTCCTTACAGGATGACCCCATCTTTGAAGTTGGTGGGTTGGGAGCATTGTAAATCAGATGCTTCCAGCCCATCTTTATAAGCTGCAGTTTGTCTTTGATTCCCCCATTTTATGTCTACCTTCACTTCTGATGTCAGGCTACAGCACTAGGAGCACCTAGACCCTGCAAACCAGGCCCCTACAAGTGCAAAAGAAATAATCCCCAAACCAATTAGCTGGGTGTGGTGGTGTGCGCCTGTAGTCCCAGCTACTCGTGAGGCTGAGGCAGAAGAATCACTTGAACCGGGCAGGTGGAGGCTGCAGTGGGCCAAGATCCCACCACTGCACTCCAGCCTGGGTGACAGAGAGAGACTCTGTCTCAAAAATTATAATAATAATCCCCAAAGCAAACCTCTAATAAATATTACCTAGTGGTTCCTCTCTGAAGGAACTCCAACGTATACAGCCTCTACTCGTGGAAAATAATATTGGTTTTTTCATTAATGGAACTGCTATAAAAATCCAAAATAAAGAAAAATAAATTATTTTAAAGAAGTAGTAAGTGAATAACAGTGAAAGCTATTCACAGATATGACAAAGACTGAGGAGGGGAAGCATAAATGACTGACATTTGGAAAACACTTCATGACTTTTCCTTTAAAAAAAAAAATCAGGAATAAAAGCAACAGAACTCTGAATTAGATCCAATCAATTGAACAAGTTCCAAGACCAGGTTTACTTTGTGACTTCCTGCATTCCACTTGATTATACTACTTTTTCAACATCCCAGTCTATAAAATTATTAGAAAAAATCCATGTGTACTCATATATTGAAAATGGCAGAATAAAGAGATACATTTTAATTTTTAATTTTATAGTTAATATTAATTTTTTGAAAAAGTAATACATTCACATGGATCAAAATTCAAAATTATTTCAGAGGTATATAGTAATTAGCCTGCTTCCCACCTCTATTTCCTACCCCTGCACCAGACATAGTCACCAACTCACAACTAAATGCATGATTTCCTTGCGCAAACACAAGCACATATATACAAATACAAATATAGTTTCACCCCCACTTCTTACACAAAATACAGTATTCTGTGTATATTGTAGGTCAATATTTCTAGATTATAATTTGAAGAATATTTTTCAATAGCCATAGAAACTTGCTCCACTTTAATTTGCAATTCTAGTTATTAAGGAAAAATAATCTAAATGAAAACAACTTATGTAAAGATAGGCATTGTAGTGTTATCTATAATAATGATAAAAATATAAATGAGAATTCAAAATTAATAGAATATTTAACACAATGAAATATCCTGCTGACAGGAAAAAAAAGAAATGTAGCCAACCTTTAAGTAATAATTGGAAGAGCTTTTCAAAATTTATTAAGTGACACAAGGTAGGTAGAGAACAATGGATATAGAATATGTATATATATATGTATATACATATATACACATACACACACACACACACTATTTTTTTGAGAAAAAATGAGGTGTACACACATATAACATATATGTAAGTATATCTAAATATGTATATGTTGGTATATGCTTGAAATATGGCATATATTTAGATAAATATGGCATATAGTTTCAAGAGAAGAAACTATAAAATTGATTGCCCTCTTGAGGAGAATTGGTGGTTCTGGGTAGTGAGAGAAAGAATTTTTCCTATATACCCTTTTGAACTTTTAATTCTTGGATTTTGCACCATGTGAATAACTACAAAATTTTTAATTAAATAGTGCTGCTATAGTAATTCTAAAATGACTCATTAAATGAGTGCATACCAAAGGAATAATACTTACCATTATCTATTTTCTGGTTTACTCTGATTCACCATTTATCTACTGGTACCAAGAATTACCTTATACATAGTAGGTACTCCATGAAAAGTCATTCAATAAATGAATGAATGTGTGATATACATGGAGCCACAAATGAATGTAAATGTATGAAATATATCAAATTACAAGAATGACTAGGTGACTGGTATAACAGTTATTAAATTGGTCTCAATTATTATTGTAGTTTCTGATAGGCCATACACATACCAGAAATCGCCACAGATGCACATTCAGTCTGTACTGAACTTACTAAAATGAACATGCTCTCTCTTTATTAACCCTCCCAGTATTACAGTGGAGGGAGATAGCTTTCTCAATGGCATATAATTGATAAAGAGCATAAGCCACAAAACCAGATTCAGTGCTTTCCACTGTTAGCAAGTACAGCAAGTAAATTATATTCAGAGTATTAACTGAGAAACTAAAATTTGCTCAAAAGTCAGAAACCAATATTAAGTGTCTTCTTTCTAGTTTTGGAACAAATGAAATCAAAATGTTCATTGAAATCATTTGGTAGCACTTATTAATGTGCTGACACAGCGCAGCTCACCACTGCTAAGTCGTATTTAAGTTTTCTTTGGTTATAATGAAATTTCTAAATGAGTTAAAGAATTTACAGAGACTCTAAATTATCGAAGTCATAAAACACTGTATGTATCTTCATGCTAAGGGTCAAAACATACATGTTGGACTGTACATATGACTTTGTTTATTACTTACTTTGGGAGCCTGAGCCACATCCTATAACCAGAACATGGATGACTGTAAAAGAAATAGAACATCAGCTTCCTCTGTGGCACACTGCCAGATTTCTAGCCTTAAAAACTAGCTGCAGTGTAAATTGTGGTCCATAGGGAAGTTAATTTGTAATATGTATTAAGGGCCATAAAAATATTCAAACTCTCAAGCTTCATAATCACATCCATTCCAAGGAAACAATCTAAAGCATGGTCAAAGTTACAAGCCTGAGTGTCACTTTCAATTAAAAACAATTTAAATGTTTTTACTCTCGAGTAAATTATGTACCTAGTCATCATAGACTGCAAACTCACAGTTTTAAAGTTAATAATTTGGGAAAATGTTTTACAACATAACAAAATACATTTAAAAATATACACTGGGTATGATCTTGTAAATATGTGATCATTGTAACCATGTGAAAGTTTCAGTATTTAGGGAAATAAATAGGAAGAAACATACCAAAATGATAATTTTGTATTGGACCAGTAGGTTTATATTATGTTATTAAAGGGAAAATATTGTAAAATTCAGCAAAACAACGATAATAAAAAGAATAAAACCATTTATTGACATCTATGTGGTCTTCCTCTGTATTCTTTTAGTGTCCAGTGTTTAAATTTAGTTTATTATATTGGAGATGATCTTGGTTATTAAGATTCTTCTAAAGACTCCAACTACGGAATTTAGCTTTAGTCTTTCTTTTCCTAAAGAAATAAACCCATAAGGAGTGCTCAAACCCCCTGCTGCATCTTCTTTGTTTTTCAAGCCAGTTGTATGGCATTCACTTTGGTTTCCTTAAAATCTGCTTTTTAATTTTTTTATTTAGCAACTTCTTGAAGTTTCTCCTCATTTTCAGGTAAATAAAGCATTTCAAGAACATATCTAAAGAAGGCAATCTTCAAGTGGTAACCTGAAGTACTCAGCTAGCCCTGTTACTAATATTAAAATGACAAGGATTGGCTAGAGGGCTATGCATCAATATGGCAGAGATTAAGCAGAGAAGGTATGGCTCTGAACCCCCTCGCTCCTCCGGTTCCCAGCTGGGCAATCTTCAGTAAATTGTGCATCCCTCCAAGCCCCAACTTCATCTGCAAAATGAGTTCAATGACAACACATCATAATAGACTGAGACGCAATCCAATCCCAGATTTAACCACTGTGCTCTACTGCTACTTGGTCAAGTAATGTGATTAACCATAAACGTGGATGTGAGCATCTTGTTTGTGTAAACTTGATTAATTAATCTGTGTCTTAACCTTACTAATGTACATAGAGGTCCTTTTAAATTGGCCAAAGAGACAACATAAGTCAAACAGAGAGCCTCCCACTCAGTAACAATTCCACTATTATTGGCTCCATAGCAGTATAATACCTGCCATATTAGCAGAGCATTCACAGATGCAGTCTCTGTGATTCATCCACACTTCCTCATCCATCCAGTGTTTTGATGAGACTTCTAGGTCTGTCTGTATCAGGGTAGGTATAAGTAATAGACCTAGCATGGACACCAGTACCACAAATACAAATTCAAATCCTATCCAGTCCTTTACCCTGTCTGTAACTCTGGACAACTTCCAACCTCTCAGAGCCTGAAACCTTAAATGAAATTAATAGCACATGCCTTAAAGGATAAGTGAGAAGAGAATCAAAAAGATGATGAATATAGAAAATCTAGCATGGCATGTAAGAATTGTCCTCTCCCTCCCAAGGGAGTAACAGTAATGATTAAACCTTATCCCGAGTTAAATTAAGAATTAATTAAACATTTCCAAGCTCAAATTCCAGGTACATCTCTCTTGACCACGTGGCCTAGGACAAGCTTTGACAGTGCTCTGATCTTCATCTATGAAATCAGGGTCACTTCTAGTAACTGTTTACCCTGTACAAGCATACAGTGCTGTACAGAACGAGCTACTAGCCAGTGCCTCATTATTATTAATTTCAAACTTAGAATGCTGATGCATATAGCTCATATCTGCTAATATTTCTATATTTCAATATTTGCATTACAAGTGATTCAACTTAAATGACAATTAGATGGTTTTATTCTTCCACAGGGGAAAAAAGTTTATTTGGCTAAAGAGTCAAAACCTGTAAAAATATTAGTTTGTGAATAAAATAAACTCAAAAGAACAGATTTTCTCCTTCCCCACTTTCTATTACTGTCCTAAACAAAATATGCTGGCTAAACGGTTCACCAGGATCATGGCCCTTAAATATTCAATGTAATTTTGCTACATAAGAACAAACACCAACACTTGCAAAGTGACAAAAATTAAAAGTAAACAAATTATCAAGGTACATTTTAATTCCAACTCAGCTTGATTTACTCTGAAAATGTGACCCAACTTCTGCTTCCCAATTGCTCAATCTGACCACAGTCTCTCACTGACCCAAGCTGTTAAGTAGATGAATCCAAAGCCCATCTTTCTCTCCTTTGACAAACTAGAATTGCTATTGTTCCCTTGGTAAACTTAGTAGGATATGAAATAAGACAATTTAATTCTCTGATTTATGACAGTGAGAGAGATGTTGCTGAAAACCCTGAGCTATCAGTGGTTTTAATTAAACCAACAATAATAATGGTCACTAAAGGAAAATATATTCCACCTAATTGTCAAGATACCTTATACTGTTTTTGACAATGCCACAATAATTATGCTAAGGTGCAGAAAGTAACACCGCCTCGCTAATTCTCCTGCAACACAAAATATACAGTGAAAGTGACAAATTGATTAATTTACATATGGATGAACATGATCCGTCACTCTCCAAGGTCCCAAAAAATACATAAGAGAAACGGTTAACGATGTTACTGCATGATGTCTTTTAAGACAACACACAATACAATATATGAGTATGAACCTTTACCACATAGAGTAGGTATTTTCAAAACATTTTAACTAAAATACGTTCACTAAAAAAATCTTATCTCTCAACCACTGTTCCTTGTCTCTAGTCAATTAGGGTCATAGTATTGTTTTTATTGTATTACAAAAGGTAAGGATGTACACTGTAGGCATGAATAAGCAATAGAGATTACTAGACAAGCAGATAAATACATACAAAAGCACAAAAATAAAAAAGCAATGACCACTCAACTCACTTCCACTCACTTCAAGGAAAACACGGTTCGTTTACCATAATTACTATCAGAAGCCGTTCCTTTCTTCATTTTCCTACAAGCATGCGGAAATATATATGTGACACATTTGTGCCAGAATTCCTTTTTTTCTGACACTTGCTTTTTTCCTCCTACTTCACAATATGTCAGGACAATTTTCTACAAGATACAGCAAATGGAGTAACACAGAATAGAGAAAAACATGAAGACTTGAAACTCATTAGTGGGTGGTTTTTTTTCATCTTGTAACAGATTATGTCACCTTTTAACTGTCCACTCCTCCATTTAGAAGATGTTACCTATGCTTACGTTACACAAGTTTACACTTCAATTATAACAGTTTGGAGCTAGATATTCTGAAAGTAAAGTCGCTACATGTTGTGCAAATGTAGGACTGTTTAAATTGACATTTTAAATGCATGGCGATTTTAGCCTACGTAGTGCATGAAGCAGTGTCTCTACATTTTGGTTTGTGGTATTCACTCATGGATTCATTAAGGACCTGCCATGTTCCAGGGCTCAGGAATCCAGATGAACAACCAGCCATGGTCCCCAACTTCAAAATCTGCTTTTCTTTCTTTTTTTTTTTTTTGAGATAGAGTCTCACAGTGTCACCCAGGCTGGAGTGCAGTGGCACAGTCTCTGCTCACTGCAACCTCTGCCTCCCAGGTTCAAGCAATTCTCCTGTCTCAGCCTCCATAGTGGCTGGGATTACAGGCGCCAGCCACCACACCTGGCTGATTTTTCTATTTTTAGTAGAGATGGCGTTTCACCATGTTGGCCAGGCTTAGAGCATAAACTCCTGACCTCGTGATCTGCCCACCTCAGCCTCCCAAATTGCTGGGATCACAGGCCTGAGCCACCACACCTGGCTGGCCAGAATTTGCTTTTCCAAGTAGATAATAGGTTATGAAAAGGCTCTGCAGCAATTATTTTATTTAATATTCAAGACATCCCTGTGATTCAAGAGCCATAATTATTGACATTGTTTAACTGAAAAAACAGTAACTAGGAGAAGTAACATTTCAGAATCACAGTGTATCTGTGGTAAAGAAAGATCTGTCTGTCCACCACTTCCCAGTGTTTTATGCTCTAAGCCACCATGTTATTTCCTTTACAGCCTTAAAATGTGGTTACTAAGAGACAAGAATCTTAGAGAAATCATGAAATCTCGCTTGTACTCAGTTTCCCCATCAGTAAAGTACAGGGATCAGAGAAGTTAATATCAAATCTCTCTCTACTCTAAATGTCTATTTATGCTGGTTCCTTTTTTTCTTTTCTAGGATTTCAAAACTTGAACTGATGTTATTCTTTCAATATGTTCTCCCTTAAATTTAATATAATTTTCACTTGCATGCCTCGCTAGATCAGAGAATAGTAAGAAACATTTTTTAATAACCTTTACAGTCTCCCTATTAGTATTTCTCCAGCTAATATGCCAATGCCCTTCTCAGTCTAAACCTTTGGAAGATAAAAGGAGAAACTGGTATTTCTAACTTTGTATTCATAACGCCTATTTAAATCAAGATCAAATTCCCTAGAATGACCTTAACTAGCAGAAAGTTGACTCATTCTTGAGTTAACATTAGAGCAATTAGTCTAACAAAAGGTCTTTTCTTCATCTTTATAATATTCAACTTCATCTGTGTCTGAAAACTAAGCTTCAAAATTTAATGCCAATAAAATGTCCAATCTCTTTCACACACACTTGATCCTGTGCCTGTCTCTCTAAAATAAATTTAACTTCAGAAGTTGATTTCTGTATGATAAAGAATTTTTTCAGTCTTATGTGTAAAATTGTTGGTCTCACTAAGAGGTGCACCAGCAGCCCAGGAAACGTACTTCTTTCTAAATTTTTTTTTTCCGCTCTGTTGCCCAGGTTGGAGTGCAATGGCATGCTCAACTGCTACCTCCACCTCCTGGGTTCAAGTGATTCTTCCTCCTCAGCCTCCCAAGTAGCTGGGATTACAGGCACTCACCATCATGCCTGGCCAATTTTTGTATTTTGGTAGAGACGAGGTTTCACTATGTTTGCCAGGGTTGGTCTTGAACTCCTGACCTCAGGTGATCTGCCTGCCTCAGCCTCCCAAAGTGCTGGGATTACAGGCATGAGCTACCATGCCCAGCCACTTCTTTCTAAATCTTTAATAAATCTCAAAACATCTGCTGGTCAGCATAACTTCTATAATTCCATCTATTATACAAATATTCCCAGAAATGTATAGCTGCCCAATGAAACTGACAGTTATAAGAAAAAATTAAAATCAAATTGTCTCCCTCAGTCAGTAGGCTTGAAGGCCAAATACCCTGTTCAGGATTGAAGTGGAATCAACCCCACAGACAAAAGCATCTCTCTTCCCTCTGGCTACAGTGAGCTACAACCAGCATTTCCCTTTTTATGGTGGGATAAACAGGTACTCAGGAAGAGCTGTTATTAGGCCTCTGAAGCCAGAAAAGCTAAAGTAACATTTCTTTAAGGCATAGAAATCTTGCCTACTGTTTGGAGCTTCTTTCTGCCAGCAAAAAACACGGTTGATGCTGACCTTTTACCCAGCGCAAATTCAATGTAATGAACCAGTTAAGTTATTTTATATTTTTTTTTTCAGTGTATGAATGTACTGAGGAGATTGGGGCATATTAACAACATAAATAAAATATGATCCACCAAGTGGTGGATCACCATGTTAGCCAGGCTGATCTTGAACTCCTGACCTCAAGTGATCCACCCTCCTCGGCCTTCCAAAGCGCTGGGATTACAGGTGGGAGCCACCACACCTGGCCAAGAACATGCCTTAAAAGGTTGTTTTCTTTCCTCTTCTCGTAAAACACTAAAACACACACACACACACACGCACGCGCACACACACACACACACAGCCAAACATACCCGTACAAGCACTCTTGATCAGAGTATACCTGGTACAACTTCTTTGAAGAAAATTTCATTTTATTCCTCAAAACTGTAAATGTACACAACTTTGTAAGAATAACTTCCTTTTTAGACTTATCTTAGAAATACAGTATCAAGTGTGCATGATTGTATACCCAAGGATGTTACTACCTCATTGTTTAAATAGCAAAAACTGGAAACTACCTAAAAATGTCCATTGTTGGTGGACTGCATTAAAGAAATTGTGACAGGAAAAAAAATGAATATTGGGCATTCATAAAAATTTCTGAAAAGTGTTTCAACCTAAGTTAAAAGAAAAGGGACAAAGTATATAACAGGATTATATAATGTGAACCCATGTGTGTAAAACAAACTATACATATACACACAAGTACACGCATTTTTATGCTTGCCTCTAATAAACATCTTTGTACAAGTATACAAGAATCTACTAGGAATGACTAACCCCAGGAAGTGAG
Source organism: Cacajao melanocephalus (assembly GCA_963573385.1). Classification (NCBI taxonomy): domain Eukaryota; kingdom Metazoa; phylum Chordata; class Mammalia; order Primates; family Pitheciidae; genus Cacajao; species Cacajao melanocephalus. The sequence continues at coordinate 6,503 of CAUYLG010013323.1, read as the reverse complement.
ACCAGTCTGGGGTTGAAGAGAAATCTTCTCTTCATTCTATCCTTTTTCACATTGTTTTATTTCTCTACCATATGTATGTAATATGAAATACTAGTTAATTTAAAATAATTTATATATATATGACATATATACATGATATCCTTTGTTGTACATAGCGTGGGTCCATCTTCTTTCTTTCCCTCCCTTTGTCTTTCTTTCTCTTTCTTTCTTTGCCATTCTTTGCCAGAAATTAAACTCTGCTTTTTGTAAGATCAGATCATTCTTGGAATCTAAAGTAAATAATACATTCTAAAAGTCATCAGCTGCTGTGTGGGGTCTGATACAAGTCATGGCAATTTTGGAGAAAAATCCCAAGTTTCCTCTGCTATCTTCCACTCAGGAAGCCAATGGTGGGATGCTGGGGAGATCCACTTGGGACTGAATAGAATGTTCCGTGTACCTGAGATGCTCTTCACATCCACAGTCACACTTCCTGCACAGAGGTAGACAGCTGGTGAGAGAAGGAGGGCAGGCATTTTTGTCTCCATCTTCCGCAGTGGAAGCCGACATATGAGCCGTTTAGTGACATGGTCTGCTCACAGCAGATGGCCAGCAGTAGGACAGGAGTAAAAACTGGGCCCTTCTCACTCTGGCCAGGTTTCTCTCTTCTACCAGTTTGGCCTGCCCTGGGGACTACAGCTGTGATCATTGCAAAAAAGGCTACAATCAAGGATCACACAATAGAATTCCACAAACCTTTTGGAATTTCTTGACATGTATGAATATGTGTATGCATTCTATGCTAGGGTGACTTTCCTCTTTCATAATTAACATGCAAGATGTTATTTCAAGCTTTCATTTATTCACTTAAATATTTATTGAGCACCTACTGTGTACTCAGATACTCTTCTAGCCACTAAGAATTCAGCCACGAACAAAACAGAAAAAGACCTTGCCTACTCAGTGCTTACTGTTACGGAGAAGAAACAAGCAACAAAGAAATGAATAATTTAAGAAATCATTACAGTTGTGAGGCATGATCCTGTATGAAATTAAAAGGGAGTGAGACAGAGAATGCCTAAAGGAGATCACCTGATATTGGATGGTCAAACAGTTCTCTGGGCAGGGGACTTTTGACCTGACAATGAGGTAAGTACCTGCCATGGAAGAAAGTTCCAGACAAAGGGAAGCATGAGATGGCAAAGACACGAATGGAAAAGAGTTCATCATTTGAAGAACAAAAAGGAGCTGCTGTGGCCTCAGCTTAGAGAGAAAGGAAAAGAGAGACTCAAGATACCAGATACCCAGGAACAACATAAATGCAACATTCAGAAAGTATATCTAGCTCTCAGTACAAAGGTTCACATCAACCCCTACCCTCCCACTCCTGCCACAAAGCTAGACACACTTGAAACATTTTACAAGACTGACCAGAATACAGACGGGGTTACATTAGTCAATATGTATGTATCAGATTAAATTTAAAATATACATATATGTATATATGTATCGTTTCACTCAACATACATTTATCAAAAGTGCAAATCCATAATTTAGAGTAAAAATGAATAGAGTAACAGTTAACATATGATTTATCCTATATTCTAGGTAAAAGATTTCCATACAGCCATTTCTCAAGAAGGTGTGCTTTAAGAAAGTAAATTATGATGCATATGTTTCTAAATGCTCACTAAATAACTACTAGTTGAGTTGAGTAAATATTACTCTTGAAAGAAAAAAACTGGGCCAGGTGCAGTGGCTCACATCTATAATCCCAGCACTTTGGGAGGCCAAGGCGGGCAGATCACGAGGTCAGAAGTTCAAGACCAGACTGGCCAACATGGTGAAACCCCATGTCTTGAAAACACAAAAATTAGCCAGGCGTGGTGACGGGCATCTGTAATCCCAGCTACTCAGGAGGCTGAGGCAGGAGAATTGCTTGAACCCAGAAGACAGAGGTTGCAGTGAGCCAAGATCACACCTCTGCACTCCAGCCTAGGTGACAAAGCAAAACTCTGTCTCAAAAAAAAAAAAAAAAAAAAAAAAGAAAAGATTCTAATTATAAAATGCCCTAAAACTCAGCCTCAAGTTAAGGAAATCTGTACACAAATGAGTCCACTTCTCACCTACTAGGCTGGCAAAATGTTGAAAAAGCTCTTGGGCAAAATGTGACAAAATGAGAAGAAATGGGCTATCTTTTACATTGCTGAAGACCATCCTCCAAAGCAACTTTCATGAAATTCTACATGTGAATATAGAACCATAAGTCCCACTTCTAAGAAGTTATTCACCTCCAGGCTCTCCACTGGATGTGATGAGGGGTGGTCTGTAGCACTGTTTGTAATTAAGGGAAAAAAAAATGGATTTATCCCAATGTTCCACAAAAGAGATACACCTTAGATTCAAACCCAGGCTCTGCCACGTATGGCTGTGTGAGTTGGCCAAAAAATTAACCTCTTAGTATCTCAGTTTCATAATTTATAATATGAGCATAAAATAACACCTACTTTATGCACATATTTAACAAATAAAAGGAAGGAAAGAAGAATAAATAAAGAATCAAATAAAATATATTCGCCATACAGAGGAATCCTATCAAATTATTCAAAACTACGATACATCACTAAATAAGAAATCCATGGCTCAGAAGACTATATAAGTACATATTGCACGCAAATGCACATATAGACACACACGCACGCATATTCACACACAAACACACACACAAAACTACTTATATAGAGACTATTCTGGAAGAAACTATTCACAGTGGTTGCTTCTGAAAAAAAGGAACTAGATGATTCTGGGAAATGGAGATGAAAGAAAACTTGACTTTTCAGTGTATAAACTTTGTACCCTCAAACTTTGTACCAAATGCAAATATTGCAAATATTACCTACTCCAAAAGAAATCAAATAAAATTTAATTTTAATGGAGTAAATCCAAACCTTTGATATTAATTGCTGTATTTCTTGATGATGAATTTGCAGGTTATATATAAACAACTATGAGAAATTCTAAAATGTTTTACGATTCCAAATAGAATCTACTGCAAAATCAGATGGGATATAGGCACAGTTTTCTATTTGTTTTCTTACATCTGAATATACCATTCCATTCTTCTGACATGAAGTAAAACCACTCATCTATTCAATCAACAAATATTGAGAATTTACTAAGTACTAAAACCTGATAATACAGCAGTGAACAAGATAGCCAGAGTCCCTGGCCTCAGAGAACTTACTCTAAGATGTAAATAATTTATAAAATGGGCATAAAATAACACCTGCTTCATGTACATATTTAATAATGGATGGATGGAAGGAAGGAAGGGAGGGAGGGAGGGAGGGACAGAGACAGATGTAAACAATATATGTAAGATAAAACTTGTATCTTTAGAGTAAGTTCTATGAAGCCAGAGACTTTGGCTATCTTGTTCATTCCCTCTCTTGGAGAAGTAAAACAAACAAGAAAAAATATATATCCAGAAATAGAGAGGGAAGAGAAATGAATGGTACAAAAAAATTGTTAAATTCTATACATGGATTTAAATTAGGCAATGTTGTAGACGGATGTGAGGAGTCAACTTTAAACGTAGAGGTTAAGGCAACCCGCTCTGAGACAGGAATATGGATGCCAACAGACAGCTAACCAAGAGAAAATCAGACATAAGAACAGCCAGTTCATGGATAAGATGGATTCAAACCAGTGAAGACATCGCCAAGAGGACAAACTCTCTGGAAAATGTTCCTGTTGAATCTCACTCGAAACCACACTGAATTAGTGGATGCTGAAGACTACACTAGGCGCCTGATAACGTCTAGACTTTAGGCCACTGCTGGTGGAACGTAACCCAGACTCAAAAAGTGGCTCTTTCACAGATTAGCCAAAATATCTCTACTTTGGTGGAAAGAAACCTGGAAACCAAGAAATTAATATAAAGAGTTGATTTTGTTAGGAGATACAAAGAAGTATGATTTCTTAAAAGTTTGGAAAATAAATTTCTTTTTATTGAATTAATATATGGTGTTAAGATAATAAAATGAATCCTAAGAGTTTAATTGCTCTTCTAAACATTGAAACTTGTATTAAATAAAAGCACTGAACTCAATACCAGCGTTTCCACTAACTTGAGTTAGCCCATTCATGACACTCGCTAGTTTCTCTTTCTGTTAATCACAAGCAGTAACCATTGTACATGATTGAAGGGAAGAGAAAATAAGGGCTTTGGCAAAATTGAAATAAGGTTGTACAAATTTTGGGGGGTGAGAGGTAATATATATATGGTGATATCAAAGGAAAATCTTGTAAGAGGATGGCATTGGGTACATAGGAGTTTTTCCCTAAGCACCTAATTTTTAAGTTATTTATATAAAATGATGCCATATGGCAGCTATAAAGTAAAGAAATTTAAGAAAACCCACTTTGAAAAATAAGTACACCGGTCTGCAGTTTCCCAGCTTCAGTCTCGCACCCTTTGGATTCGCGCTGCATCTGTGTACCATCACCTACCTCCAAAATTTTTGCCACTGCATGGTAACATAATACCTACACTGTAAGTTAACATTAATTAAGCTACTTTACTCTTTTAAATAAATAAGCTTTATTTAAAGAAGAAGCACACATTCTTATCTGAAATTGGAAACCAGTATCACTTGAAAGAAAACATAAAATTTAATGTAATATAAAATTAATTAACATAATGAAATATGATGCTGTCACCCTGAACCTCCACATTTAAGTTAGGATGGTCCTTTCTAGAAAAGACCTAGTAGTCACCAACATTTTAAGGTATGTTGAACAATAAATAATACTTTTTCCTATTTTATGATTGAATGTTGTTTACTACCCTAAAATTATCTCTCCAGACATGTAAATCTCACCTTTGAACAGCACTGTTAGAATTAACAGACAAAAATCAAAGGTCTGCCATTTTGGCTAATATACTCAAGTCTTTATGTTCTAAGATACGATTTCATTGGTGGCTCCTAAATAAACCCAATATTACAAAAATATATTGTGGAAGTCAACAGCAAGAGGAAGACAGAATGCAACCTTATTTTTTTATTATCAAAAACATGACTCTTCTGCTGAAATATGAAGGAATTAATTTCTACCAGGCTGCAGTTCTTACACACAATAAACTAAAAATATCATTTCAACCTCTTACCAATAAAAAATAAAAATCAATAGTATGACTCACTGAGTTCCTCCTATGAGTCAGGCACAGGATTAAGAGCCTGATATACTCATCTTTTGTATATTATCCTTACTTTTTGTATATAAGTAAGGCAAAGATCAGAAAGAATAAGCAATTTTCCCTAAGGCCACAGAGCCAATAAGCGGCCAATTTCAGATCCAAACTAAAGTGTGAGTCTCAAACTTATGCTATCCCTACTGTAAAAAAAAAAAAAAAAATATATATATATATATATATATATGCACCAAATAAATCTGGTGTTTGTGTGTGTAGAATGCGACAGTATCCCAGCAAGATTTCTAGTTGTTATAAACATTATTTTAAAATTTATTTATTTATTTATTTTTACTATAGGTTCTGGGGTATATGTGCAGATCATGCAGGACTGTTGCATAGGTACGTACATGGCAAGGTGGTTTGCTGTCTTCCTCCCCCCATCACCTATATCTGGTATTTCTCCCCACGTTACCCCTCCCCTGGTCCCCACCAATTGACCACAGTGTGTGCTGCTCCCCTCCCTGTGTCCATGTGTTCTATTTGTTCAACACCCGCCTATGAGTGTTACCATGCGGGGTTTGATTTTCTGTTCTTGTGTTAATTAGCTGAGAATGATGGTTTCCAGAATCATCCATGTCCCTAGGAAGGACACAAACTCATCATTTTTTATGGCTGCATAGTATTCCATGGTTTGTATGTGCCACATTTTCTTTACCCAGTCTATTGTTGATGGACATTTGGGTTGGTTCCAGGTTTTTGCTATTGTAAACAGTGCTGCAATGAACATTTGTGTGCATGTGTCTTTACAACAGAACAATTTATAATTTTTTGGGTATATACCCAGTAATGGGATTGCTGGGTTAAATGGTATTTCTATTTCTAGGTCCTTGAGGAATCGCCACGCTGTCTTCCACAATGGTTGCACTAATTTGCACTCTCAACAACAATATAAAAGTGTTCCTATTTCTCCACATCCTCTCCAGCATCTATTGTCTCCAGATTTTTTAATGATCGTCATTCTAACTGGTGTGAGATGGTATTTCAATGTGGCATTTGATTTGCATTTCTCTAATGACCAGCGATGAGCATTTTTTCATATGTTCATTGGCCTCATAGATGTCTTCTTTTGAAAAGTGTCTGTTCATATCCTTTGCCCACTTTTGAATAGGCTTGTTTGTTTTTTTCATGTAAATCTGTTTTAGTTCTTTGTAGATTCTGGATATTAGCCCTTTGTCAGATGGGTAGATTGCAAAAATTTTTCCCATTCTGTTGGTTGCCAGTTCACTCTAATGATTGTTTCCTTTGCTGTACAGAAGCTGTGGAGTTT
>CAUYLG010013322.1:0-24119 GCA_963573385.1 Cacajao melanocephalus | reverse complement strand
TGGCCCCCTGTTATTCCTTCCTTCCTTCCTTCCTTCCTTCCTCCCTCCCTCCCTCCCTCCCTCTCTCCCCTCCCCCCTCCCCCTCCCTCCCCTCCCCCACTCTGTAGTTCAGGTTGGAGTACAGTGGCGTGATCTCGGGGGCGATCTTGGCCCACTGCCACCTCCACCTCCTGGATTCAAGCAGTTCTCTGCCTCAGCTTCCCCAGTAGCTGGGATTACAGGCACCTGCTACCATGCCCTGGCACTAATTTTTTGTATTTTTAGTAGGGACAAGGTTTTACCCATCTTGGCCAGGCTGATCTTGAACTCCTGACCTCGTGATCCACCTGCCTTGGCCTCCCAAAGTCCTGGGATTACATGTGTGAGCCACCACGCCTGGCCTTTTTTTTTCTCTTAGTATAGCTAAAGTTTGTCAGTTTTGTTGATCTTTTCAAAAAACCAAATTTTCCATTTATTGATTCTATTGTTTTCCTATTCTTTGTTTTGTTGTTTCCACTCCAACTTTTATTTACTTTCTTTTGCTAGATTTGGGCTTAATTTTTTCTTCTTTTTCTACTTCTTTAAGGTATAAAGTTAGATTATTGATTTCAGATCTTTCTTTTTCTTAATGTAGGCATATATGACTATAAATTTACTTCTGAGCATTGCTTTTGCTATATCTTATAAGTTTTGGTATCTTATAAGTTCTGGTATGTCCTATACTTTTTTATTCCTCATTTCCTCCATTACCTTCATTGTGTTTGAGTTTTTATTGTATATCATTTTGATCCCCTTCTAATTTCTAGATATTTTCTTTGTGGTTATTATGGGGATTACAATTAATATCCTAAGTTTATAACAATCTGGTGTATTAGTTCATTTTCACACTGCTGATAAAGACAGACCTGAGACTGAGGAATTTACAAAATAAAGAGGTTCAGTGGACTTACAGTTACATGTTGCTGGAGAGGCCTCACAATCATGGTGGAAGGTGAAAGGCACGTTTCACCTGTCAGCAAATAAGAGAAGAGAGCTTGTGTAGGGAAATTCCCCTTTTTAAAACTATCAGATCTTGTGAGAATTATTAACTGTCATGAGACCAGTATGGGAAAGACCTGCCCCCATGATTCAGTTACCTCCCACTAGTTCCCTCTCACAACATGCAAGAATTGAAGATGAGATTTGGGTGGGGACACAGCCAAACCATATCATCTCGTTTTCCTCACTTAGTTTCAGTAGCATATAAAAACTTTTACTCCTTTACAACTCCATTTTCCTCTTTTATATTTTTATTACAAATTACATTTTTATGTATATATATGCTTATTAAAATGACAATTGTTTTATCCATTTGTCTTTTATTTATATAGGAAACAATAAGGATGTATGTATACCAAACATATATTAATGATGGCTTTTATGTTTACCTATGCAGTTATCTTCACTGGAGTTCTTTATTTCTTTATAGCTTTGACTTACTGTTTAGTGTCCTTTTATTTCAGCCTGAAGGACTCTTTTTAGCATTTCTTGTAGGGTAGGTAGGTCTACTAGCAGTGAAATTTCTTTGATTTTTAGGTGACTTTTAATGTTTGACTTCCTTTTTTTCATTTTTTGAAGGATAATTTTACCAGATAAAGCTTACTAGGCAGGTTTTTTTTTTTCTTTCAGCACTTTAAATATGTTGTCCTATTGCCTTTTCACCTTCATAGTTTCTGATTAGAATTTCCCTGTTAATCCTTTTGAGGATTCCATCTATGTAATGAGTTTGCTTCCCTTGCTACTTTCAAGATTCTGTTTCAACACTTTGATTATAATGTGTCTCAGTGTGAATCTCTTTGTGTGTATCTTTCTTACAGCTTATTGAACCTTCTGGATGTATAATTTAATGTATTTTATCAAATTTTGAAAGCTTTCAAAGCCAATATTTTGTCAAATATTTCTGTCCCTTTCTGTCTCTCTTTTTTTTTTTTTGGAATTCCCATTATTATATGTTGGTGTGCATGATGTCCCAACATGCATGATGTTGGTATGCATGATGTCCCATTATTATACATTGGGATGCATGATGTTCTCTTAGACTATTTTCATTTTCCTTCTATTCTTTTTCTTTTTCTTTTTTTTTTTTTTTGGTGTTTTACTCTTGTTGCCCAGGCTGGAGTGCAATAGCACGATCTTGGCTCACTACAACCCCTGCCTCCTGGGTTCATGTAATTCTCCTGTCACAGCCTCCCAAGTAGCTGGGATTACAGGCATGCTCCACCATGCCCGGCTAATTTTTGTATTTTTAATAGAGACAGGGTTTCACCATGTTGGTTAGGCTGGTGTTGAACTCCTGACCTCAGGCAATCTGCCTGCCTTGGCCTCCCAAAATGCTGGGATTTTAGGTGTGAGCCACCATGCCCGGCCATTCTGTTCTTTTTCTTTCTGCTCCTCAGGCTAGACAGTTTCAATTGACCTATTATCAAGTTCACAGATTCTTTCTTTTGCCTGCTCAAATGTGCTATTGTAGTCTTTGAAATTTTCCTTTCACTTATTATACTTTTCAGTCCTAGAATTTGTTGGGCCCCTTTTTGCAATTTTTTTTTTTCTGTTGCCCAGGCTGGAGTGCAGTGGCATGATTTCAGCTCACTGCAACCTCTGCCTCCTGGGTTCAAGCGATTCTCCTGCCTCAGCCTCCTGAGTAGGTGGGACTACAGGTGTGTGCCACCCCACCATGCCCAGCTAATTTTTGTATTTTTAGTAGAGACGGGGTTTTACTATGTTGGCCAGGCTGGTTTCGAACTCCTGACCTCAAGTGATATGCCCACCTTGGTCTCCCAAAGTGCTGGGATTGCAGGCATGAGCAATTCTAATCTCTTTGCCAATACTCTTTTTGTTGAAACATCATTCTCCTGGTTTCTTTTAACTCCTTGTTTATGGTTTCCTTTAGTTCTTCAAGAATATTTAAAACTTACTTTGGGCCGAGAGCAGTAAGCTTCATGCCTGTAATCCCAGCATTTTGAGAGGTTGAGGTGGGCAGATCACCTGGTCAGGAGTTCGAGACCAGCCTGGCCAACATGGTAAAACCCCTTCTCTAATAAAAATACAAGAAAGTTAGCTGGACATGGTGGTGCACGCCTGTAATCCTAGCTACTCTGGAGACTGAGATGGGAGGATCACTTGAACCTAGAAGGCAGAGGTTGCAGTGAGCTGAGATTGTGCCACTGCACTCCAGCCTAAGCGACAGACCAAGACTTTGTCTCAAAAGAAAGAAAGAAACAAATAAATACTTTATCTAGCAAGTCTAATATCTATGCTTCCTCAGATAGTTTCTGTTAATGTCTTCTGTGGATGGGCCATAGTTTTTGTTTCTTGGCGGATTTTGTGGTCTTTTGTTTTTTTTGAGACAAAGTCTCTCTATTGTCCAGGCCGAAGTGCAGTGGGGCGATCTTGGCTCACTGCAACCTCTGCCTTCCTGGTTCAAGCGATTCTTGTGCCTCAGCCTCCTGCATAGCTGGGATTACAGGCATACACCACCACTCCTGACTAATTTTTGTGTTTTTAGCAGAGATGGGGTTTTGCCATGTTGGCCAGGCCGGTCTTGAACTCCTGACCTCAGATTATCCGCCTCAGCCTCCTGAAGTCCTGGGATTAAAGGTGTGAGCCACTGCATCCGGCCAGCTTTTGTGATTTTGTTGTGGTTGTTTAGAATTGGATATTTTAATTCTGGTGGTAGCTCTGGAAATCAGAGTCTTCTCATTCCTCAGAGTTTATTTTTGTTGCTTGCAATCACTATGGTTGTTAGTGTTTGAACTTGCAAAAATTATTTTTGTAAATAATATAAAATAAAATTTTGTAAAGTCCATATTTGTCATGTGTGGTTTCTGAAGTCTCTGCTCCATTCACTTGTGTTCACCTAGTATTGTGATAGAGATTTCTTTGAATGCCAGGAGCCCAAATAAATACATAAAATAAAGAAGGAAAAACAAAAAGAAGAAAGGAAAAAAGAGAAAAAAAACCCTTTCTCAGCCTTTGTGGATTGTCTCTATTTAGGATATTCCTTCATCACTTGGTTAGTCCATTTACAACTGTGCCTTAGTTTTTACTTCCTGTTTGTGTTGAGCCTAGAGATCAGCCACAGGTGAAAGCTTACAGTATTCTTGGGCCTTTGCTGAGTGTGTGTCCTGCCCTGGGCAGGACACATGACTTTCTGAATTTCATAGTATGTGTGATGCTTTTGAATGTCCTAATTTCTCTAAGAAACATTCTCCCTTCCCTAGCCCTTTCTTTTAGGCTTTTGTTACTTTACTGTTTGCCTCACCTAAAGTCTTTTGCCCCAGGTAGCTGCACATCTTTCCTTTTTCTTATAATGTTTTGGAAGAATGTTGCCTGTTTTTCTGCCCTGAGTGAGATCTGAGTTAGTTGAAACAGACAAGTGCCTTGTGTCAGTTCTTGTGATGGTTAATATTAGGTGTCAACTTGATTGGGTTGAAGGATGCCTAGATAGCTGGTAGAGTATTGTTTCTGGGTGTGTCTGTGAGGGTTTTGCCAGAGAAGGTTAACATTGAGTCAGTGGCCTGGGAGAGGAAGATCCATCCATAGTCTGGGTGGGCACCATTCAATCAGCTGCCAGTGCAGCTAGAACAAAGCAGGAAGAAGGTGGGATAAGCTGGCTTGCTAAATCTTCTGGCTTTCATCTTTCTCCCATGCTGGATGCTTCCTGTCCTTGGACATCAGACTCCAGGTTCTTCGGCCTTTGGACTCTTGGACTTACACCAGTGGTTTGCTGGGGGCTTCTGGGCCTTCGGTCACAGTCTGAAGGCTGCACTGTCGTCTTCCCTACTTTTGAGGCTTTTTGACTTGGACTAAGCCACTGCTGACTTCCTTCCTCCTCAGCGTGCAGATGGCCTATTGTGGGACTTCACCTTGTGATCATGTGAGTCAATTCTCCTTAATAAATTCTCTTTCATTTATACATGTATTTTGTTAGTTCTGTCTCTCTGGAGAACCTTGAGAAATACAATTTTTAAGGCTGGCCCCAGAAACAAACATAGTTCTTGAGAATAAGATCTGTTCTGCTTTCTTTAGAACCAGGGACCAATATCCCACAGTGGAAATTCAGGCTGCTGACCTTGAGCCTACCACTAAACCAGGTTGGGAGATGATAAAAGAGAAAGTAAAAATGTCATGAGACTCTCATTTTAAAGGTGACTGTTTAAAATCACTTAAAAAAAAATTCAGTGTTTACATTGCTGTAAACCTTTGACTATTTTCTAGCACTCTGAAAATTCGATTCTGATAGTTTTTTTCTTGTTTTTTTTTTTTGATGTTAGTGAGGAAGAACTGGCCCTTGGTCTACCTATTCCATTTCCTGCTGATATCACTCCTGAAAGGGAGGAGATTAGTTTTAATATGTTGAGTTTGAGATACTATGAGAAGGCCCAGTAGATATAGCTCACAGTTAATTATCTATAAGAGTTCGAATCTTTCTAAGAGAGGAGATTTGAGATACAAATATGAACTGAGATGTCACCTGCCTATCATGGAAAATGCAAGCGTGTTTAAGATCGTCAGGGAGAGTTCTGGGGAATACCACCATAAATGAGTTCACAGTAGAGGCAGAAAACCAACGGGCACAAAGTACAAGAAAAACGGGGAGCCTATGGTACAGTGAAAGGTGTCATTATCATAAGTTTTTTTTTAGTAGAACAGTGACATTTAAATGAAAAGAGGAAGGGAGTTGGAGAGTAATTAGAAGGTGATAGACTTCTTTTTACTCTTTTATATGGGTAGGAGATTTGAACATTAGGTTTGGAGTTGTGGGAGGACCTGTGGAGAGAATAGAGTAGAACAGGGAAGAATGATGGAGCAGAATTTTAGAGGAGAACAGAGAAATAGAGTTAAAAGCACAGATGGAGTTGGCTTTCAGTAGGTGTCAGGACATTTCATTTTTTAAGACTGGATATAAGGTGAGAGATAGGTAAGTATGTAGAGATTTTTTTTTTCTTTTTTTGAGATGGAGTCTTGCTCTGTCATCCAGGCTGAAGTACAATGGCCCAGTCTCGGCTCACTGCAACCTCCACCTCCTGGGTTCAAGTGATTCTCCCACCTCAGCCTCCTGAGTTTCTGGGATTACAGGCGCGTGCCACGACACCCAGCTAATTTTTGTATTTTTAGTAGAGACGGGATTTCACCGTGTTGGCCAGGCTGGTCTCGAACTCCTGACCTCAGGTAATCCACCCTCCTTGGCCTCCTAATGTACTGGGATTACAGGTGTGAGCCACTGTGCCCAGCCTATTTTTAGTTTTTATTTTTTCGAGACAGAGTCTTGCTCTGTTGCCCAGGCTGGAGTGCAGTAGCATGATCACAGCTCACTGCAGCATTGACCTGCTGAGCTCAAGTGATCCTCCCAACTCAACCTCTTGAGTAGCTGGGAGTACAGGTGTACGCCACCACACCTGGCTAATTTATTTATTTGTAGGAATGGGATCTCACTATGTTGCCTAGGCTGATGTAGAGAAGTTTATAAGTGGGAATTGGAAAGCTGAGGGAAAGTGTACTGCATGGATTAACTTTATTTTGATGAGTAGGAAAGATAATCTCTTCAGTAAGAGTTGGGCCATGACGAAGTTTGAAGGGAGTGATGAAGTCCTGGAATAGTTACTCCAGATAGTGAAAGAGTGAACTGGCCAAGGATAAGAAAAGTAATCATCAGATTGAAGACTCAGCTGAGATTGGAGGTTGAATTTGAAATGGCACTAGCATGACCACTTGTGATTTCTCTAGCAGGTTAACATCAGTTGCATCTTTAGTGTATGCCTGGGACTTGATTGGCAGATGAGTGAAAAGGATAGGGTAAAATGGATTATAGGGGTCTGTTGCAAGGATAGTTAAGATGTTCAACCATATAATCCATTGTACGTAGATATGAAAAGTAAAGGATTGGCTGATAAATGAGAAAATGGAGGGATTTGAGGATTGTTTGGCTTAATTGAGGAATAAGTGGAGTAGAAGAAAGGGAAGATGACTGGTGGAATAAGAGACTGTTATCATAGGATGAAACATTTGAATTTTATTTCAGAAATGAAGCACTGCTAGGTGATGGATGATAAAGTTCAGGATGTGGCCCTGGGAGCTTGTGTGTCAAAGTGAAATGGAGCTAAAAGTCTCTATTTATTTAGGAGATCAGAGAACTATAAGGCTAGGATGTTGGTTGAATATCTTATATGCTGCCTGAAGCCAGACTAATGGAATGACTTGAGATTGAGAAGGAGAGTGAATCTTGTGCCAACATTTTAAATGAACATGACGATTATTAATATTAGTTAATAATCAACAGTGGATGCTGCCTTGCCAACTTAATTTTTCTTGGATAATTAGTTGTTTTATGTGGAGATCATGCTATGGTCAATTTATTTAGAAAAGCAGATATAAAGTTAGGAAAATGAAACCCATATGTGCACTGTTCATACCATAAATTTATTATGTAAACATTTACCAAATTCTTATTCTGGGACTTGAAATGCTTGCAGCCAATGGGAGGAGACAAATTTCTAAACAGATAATTGATATAGTGTGCTCAATGTTACAGTAAAGTCATGGTGTCATGTGAGAAGGATATATTCCAAAACCCATTGCGATGGGCAAGAAAATATCAGAACTTCTACTTACATTTATCTGTTCATTGTGTGTACTTTCATTATCATTTTTTAATACAAAAGATTTCAGACAATATAAAAGCATAGATAAAATACAAAAACACTCATGTTCCTGGCATCTAATTTAAGAAATAAAAATTACAGATTTAATTGAAAGCTTGCCTTGGGCTGGGCGCAGTGGCTCATGCCTGTAATCCTAGCACTTTGGGAGGCCAAGGCAGGCAGATTGCCTGAGCTTAGGATTTCAAGACCAGCCTGGATAACACAGTGAAACCGCATCTCTACTAAAAAATACAAAAAATTAGCTGGGCATGGCAGTGTATGCTTGTAGTCTCAGCTACTTGGGAGGCTGAGGCAGGAGAATGGCTTGAACCTGGGAGGTGGCACTGCACTCCAGACTGGGTGACAAAGTGAGACTCTATCTCAAAAAAAAGAAAAAAGAAAAAAAAAAAGCTTGGTATAGCCTTTCCTAATCCCATTTCTCTTCCTTTTTCTGTTTTGTTCTCACACTGAACTTACTGTTCACCATTCCCATTAGTGTTTGCTAATATTGCATGTTTTTGAACGTTTACAATTGTTTCATACTGTTATCTTTCTGTGATTTGCTTTTACTTAACACTTAAGATTTCAACATTGACACATTTAGTTCAAGTTAATTCATTTTTCCTGCTATATAGTATTCTATTGTGTAATTATTCTGTAATTTCCTTCTTAATTCTTGTGCTTGTAGATATTGAAATTGCTCCTAATTTTTCCTGTTGTAAAATTTCAGTTATCAATTGCTGCATAAGAAGTAGCCCCAAAATTTAGTGACTGAAAACACCAAACATTTATCATCTCATAGTTTCTGTGGGTTAGATATTTAGACATAGTTTAACAGAGTGCCTCTGTGTTTAGTCTCTCACAAGATTTCAATCAGGTGACCATGGGCTGCAGTTTTCTTAAGAGTCACCTGGAGGCGGGTTTGCGTCTCTGCTCACTCACATGGCTATTGGCAGTCCTCAGGTCCTCACTGGCTGATGGCCAGAGACATCAGTTCTTCCCCACTTGGGCCCTGCATTGTAGGGCAGCTTATAGCATGGCAGCTGGCTTCCCTCAGAGTAAGTGAGTGAGTGAGACAGGGAACCCAAGTTGGAAGTCACAGTGTTTTTGTAACCTAATCTTGGAATCCTATTACTTCTGCCATACTCTCTTTGGTAGAATCAAGTCATTAAGATCAGTTTATGCCCAAGGGGAGGCTAGTACATAGAGTGTGAAGGCAATGGGACCACTGGAGCCTTCTTAGAGGCTACCTACCACTCTGGGCTAAAGGGTACACATAATCCACTTTATTATTTAATAGATATTATAAAATCTTTCTATTGTAGCTATTCTAATGTATACTTTACTGAAAAGTAAGAATTTAAGCTTTACTAATGTTTAAAGTAGGAATCAATATTGTGTGTTAGAGGCTTACTTAGAGCATTTAGGATTGAGAAGAAATAGTGGGAATTCCAGGTTTGTTTTGTTAAATTACCAATTTCTGTACCTGGTTGGGAGTCTTTGTATATTGTAGATTTAACTAAACTCATGCTCATCAAATGGACAAGTTATTTGAAGCCGTCTATAAAGAAAAACATGGATTAAAATAAGAGGAATAATGTAGTGTATAATAAGAAAGTGGGAGAAATGATACTTCTGCTCTTCTTTTTTGAGATGGAGTGTCGCTCTGTCACCCAGGCTAGAGTGCAGTGGCACAATCTCGGCTCACTGCAGCCTCTGACTCCTGAGTTCAAGCAGTCCTCCTGCTTCAGGCTCTGAAGTAGCTGGGATTATAGGCACATGCCCCCATGCCTGGCTAATTTTTGTATTTTCAGTAGAGAGGGGTTTCATCATGTTGCTCTTTTTGTGATAGTGTGTGAGTTCTCATGTGATCTGATTGTTTGAAAGTGTGTAGCACCTCCCCCTTCCCTCTCTTCTTTCTGTGCTCTCTCTTCCTCCTGTTCTGGCCTTGTAAGACATGCCTGCTTCCCCTTCACCTTCTGCCAAGATTGTAAGTTTCCTTAAACCTCCCCAGCTGTCCTTCCCATACACATAGAGTCTGTGGAACTGTGAGTCAGTGAAACCTCTTTTCTTCATAAATTATCCAGTCTCAGGTAGTTCTTATAGCAATGAGAATGAGGGAATGGACTAATACTACACACACATAAACATGCACACATGCATACATATAAATAAATAAAATAAATAAATAAATCTTGGGGAGTACATGATCAAATTTGTAGACTTATACTAGAATCCTAGACGTAAGAAAAGAATACTGTGGGAGTAAAGAGGAGGGAGAAACTAACTGCCTAAAGGAAGTCAGGAAAGGCTGCACAGAGGAGGTGGATTTTGAGCTGGGTCCCAAAGGATAGAAAAATACCTTTTTGGTAGAAGAAACAGCATTTTCAAAGGAACAGATCCTTCAGGGTATGGCTCTTTGAAGATTAGTAATAATTTTTCTAGGTGCTTAGTGTGAGAAATATTAGGGGAGGTGAAGAAAAATGAGAATGGAGATGTAGGAGGTGGCCAGAATGTAGGCTCTGTAGAGCTAGTGGAGATCAAGTAGGAAATTGACATGATCCATTAGAACTAAGAAGTCCCTTAGTTCACTGATTGGACACTGGGTAGTTTGGCCCATAGTGCTATCCTTTAGGTCAAGACTTCCAAAGTCAGCCTTAGTTTACAGCTCCCAGTGATAGGGAGCAGTGGTTTCCCACTGAGAATTTCAGGCCATTATTTTTATTTCATAAACAAAAAATTGGGTGTGGATAAATGTTATTATTATTTAAGTAGCTTTATTGAGGTATACTTTTTTTTGAGTCGGCATCCCACTCTGTCACCCAGGCTGGAGTACAGTGGCACAATCTTGGCTCACCACATCCTCTACCTCTGAGGTTCAAGCGATTCTCCTGCTTCACTCAGCCTCCCAAGTAGCTAGGACTACAGGTGTGCGCCACCACACCTGGCTAATTTTTGTATTTTTTAGTAGAAATGGGGTTTCACCATATTGGACAGGTTGGTCTCAAACTCCTGACCTCGTGATCCACCCGCCTTGGCCTCCCAAAGTGCTGGGATTACAAGTGTGAACCACCATGCCCCATCAAGGTATAATTTATAATAAACTGCACATATTTAAAATTTACAATTTGATACATTAAAAAAATATTTACTATTAACTGTAAGTGGATTATCATAAAGGGTTTTTTCCTTGTTTTTGTTTTTGTTTTTTGGTTGAGATGGAGTCTCACTCTGTCTTCCTGGCTGGAGTGCAGTGGCATGATCTCGTCTCACTGCATCCTTCGCCTCCCGGCTTGAAGCGATTCTCCTGCATCAGCCTTCCTAGTAGCTGGGATTGCAGGTGCCTGCCACCACAGCCAGCTAATTTTTGTACTTTTTGTAGAGATGGGATTTCACCATGTTGACCAGGCTGTTCTTGAATTCTTGACCTCAAGTAATCCGCCTGCCTTGGCCTCTCACCGTCGTGGGATTATAGGTGTGCGCCACCACACCTGGCCCAATTTGATAGGTTTTGACATATGTAAATACCATTACTTCAGTTGGGATAATAAACGTATCCATCAGGCCTAAAGTTTATTCGTGCCCTTTGGATGAATTTTAAAAATGTAATATACTGTATTAAAATAAATATATACATAAAATAAAGCTGTTCTTGTAGGGAATTTAGTGAGTGATTATATTTTAAAGAGCTTTCTATTACAAAGATTTAAAAACATACAGAGAGAGTAATTTTTTTTTTTTGAGACGGAATCTGGCTCTGTCGCCCAGGCTAGAGTGTGCAGTGGCGTGTGCTCAGCTCACTGCAGCCTACATCTCCCGAGTTCAAGCGATTCTCCTGCCTCAGCCTCCCAAGTAGCTGGGATAATAGGTGCCTGCCACCACACCCAGCTAATTTTTATATTTTTAGTAGAGACGGGGTTCACCGTGTTGGCCAGGCTGGTCTTGAACTCCTGACCTCGTGATCTGCCTACCTCAGCCTCCCACAGTGCTGGGATTACAAGCGTGAGCCACCACACCTGGCTGAGAGTAATATTATAAACCTTTACATACTGAATCACATAGCTTAAATTTGTGTGATAACATTTTAAATCTTATAATGCTTACAATTTTTGCTTTCTTACAAATATGGTGTTTTCTTGTAAAAGCCTGATTGACTGAATTCTTAATTTTACAAATGAGGAAATTAAAATGTGGATAAATTGAATCACTTGAAGAAATGTTTAAGTTATGGAAATGCGGGAGTTGATGAGGAGGAAAAAACATATTTTCTGCTTCTGTGTTTGCGAGACCCTTGCTACTCAAAAGTGTTCTCTGTGGACTGGCAGCATGGCCATCACCTGGGAGCTTATTAAAACTGGATTCTTACGCCCCATCTCAGAACTATTGAATCAGAAATTGTATTTTAACAAGATTCCCAGGTGATCATATACACATTACAGTTTGAGAAGCTCAATGTGAAGGCAAATTGCCTCTTTGGGTAACAGTGAAATTTTATAATTAAAAATCTTTGTTGAAGTGAGGTAGGTGAATGGGAAAAAAAATGGAAACCTGACTTTAGTTACCGCTCAGTTTCTATTATTGGATGATGTCCTGTATGGTACTGAGAAGTTAATTGGTTAGCTTTCCTATGTCATCATTTTCAATTTATTAAGAACAAAAAAGATTCTAGGACAAAATAACAAAAAGATACCCTAAACAATTGTAATTACTCATGTCTGCCTTTATGCCTTTTGTTAGGATTATGTTTGGTCTGTGAAAGGGAAGTAGAAGACTCATGGTTATTATTATTATTTTTTAACAGTTCCATAAGTTAATAAAACAAATCAAAACTCAGAGTCCCCTTCCCACCCAACTGCGTTCCAAAAATAACAAGGTTGGGCAACCAGAGGCAGGATTAAGCACTGTTCACAGTGTACACCAAGAGAAGACCTCATGTTGTGTTCAATCTAGCTGGCTAGGCAACCGTTCCATTAGCCCGTTCCTAATGTTTGCACTGAATGAGCCATTACATTTTGAAAGCAACTCAAACTGAATTCAGTATTGATGCATTCACTTACCAACTTTTCTGCCTCCAGCGAACAGCCTTTTACTAATGGTAGTATACAAACAGCAGCCACTGGCTTCATCCTCACTCTCAATGAAGCCTTGTAATACTGCTTCTATTGCCATATCCCTTATATGTACAGGCCCCTTTATATTTCTTTTCTTTGCACCTGTGTTCCAGAAGCATTTTCTAGATGATTGTTATTCGTTAATGGAAACCCTTTTGATAGGGTCCCAGGTAAAAACTTATGCAGGATTGAAATGTATTCTGAGGTGCATTGTGTTATAGTAAGATATTAGCATCTTAACAAAGAGGAAGTATCGGTGCTGTTCTTTTGATTTGTAATGTTTTCACATATAGCACCTAGCTGGTATGTCTTCTTACCTTTCCAGGGAAATTATTTGGTGGCTGAGAAAACATTTCGATTCAGAATTTAGGAAAAGAGGTTCTACCAGTTCTTTTCACTGCTATTGTATTCTTTATGATGAAAGGATATGCTCTAGAGTTAACCATTAAATAACTTTTAATGGTTCCAGTTTTACTAAGTCTCTTGGTTCTCAGGGCCTGGTATGTACTCAGTCCAACAATCATGTACAACATGTATGTAAACTATTCTGATTCCCGTGATGCCTTATTGCATCTGAGGAAACCCACATATCAGATTCCACTATTAATCTATATTAGTAGAGGGCTTTACTCAGAGGCACTGTTTTGTTTCCTTGCTTTTGGCACTGTAAGACTATGGGCCATTAATACCAATACAATTTCTATTTTAATGCTAATAGAAATGGAAGATTTAAAAATAAGTTTTTAAAAATTTAAAATAAAAGTTTAATAATACATGAGATCCCATGGCAATTAGAAAATGATTTCTTTAAGTGCTGTCCTTTTTAAGAGTTGCATTGGAGCTTATGATATGAAAAATATAAAAACATGGTAATTGTACATATATTGAGAAGTTGCTCAAAATTTGTATCTTTACTATTCTGAGCCATTTTTGGTGTAAGAGACTTAAAAGAGTCCTCTTGCGTATTCTGGAGTGTATTTAGTTCATTTGAGCCTTGACTCTTAGGTGTAAAGTCTAGCTTATCCTTTTGCAGTGTTCTACTTGTTCATTTTTTTTATTTGTGATTATACAATTAGTAATGTGCAATGAAAATATGACTAGCGTGGGAATAGCTCAGATTAAAATTAGAAACTGGACTTGGCATGCATTCAATTCACTTCCCAGGGTTAAAGTCCAACACCACAGAAAGTAGATCTTCACCTTTCTCTTCTGGTGTTTTAGCTTTACTGATGATTTGAAGCCATAGCAGTTAATATGCTTTAGCCTTTGCTTTTACAGACGAGAAATGGATCTTATACTTATATCACCAGGTTTCAAAACTATTTACACTAAGTGGGATGGTTTACTACCTCAGGGGTGGTGCATTAAGCCCATTGCTCTTGAGAATCCATTTTCATCTCTCCTCACCAATTGATGGGACAGATATGACAAGCCTTTAAAGTTGAGTGGAAATTTTCTGTGGGGCGGGCTGTTGTATTAAATTGTTCCTTACCACTATCATGGATGTTGTAAAGACTCGTGAGTGGGTAGCCTATGGCGAGGAGAAGAGATATATGGTCTGCAGTAGGAAAACTGTAAGGTCTAATATATAGGGAATAATTCTCTTCCTATCTGCTGACTATTTCTTTCTCCTTCTTAGGTCGAGCCCATCCACTCCAAGGAAATTTTCTTGATTAAACATCACTGAAAAGTATTAGTCAAGTTCTTAATTGTATGTAATGCTGTGAGAGGTCTTTTTTTAAAAGAAATTTATATAGTCACTTTATACATATATGTAATATATATAAAAATATGTAATACAACATAAGGACTGTAGTTAATAAGAGTGTTGTATTAACTATAGGCCTTATGGACACACACACACACACTTCCTAATTTGCACCAATACATTATATTTAGTTTATCATATTTAAAAATTTAGATTTAGAGTGTTAATGTTGATTTTTGTTTGCAAGGCCTGGGATTACCTAATTCGTGTGGTAACCAGCCCCCAATAATTCTTGATTGAAACACCCAGTTGCCATTATGCTAATGAGCATTTATTTGTCTTATTTTTATTCATTTAAAAAAAATCAACAGAATTATAATACTATAATGACTAAGAAGAATGTTATGAGACATTAATATATCAAAAGCAAAAAAAAATACGTATATTTTGAGACAGAGTCTTGAACTGTTGCAGTGGTGGAATCTGGGCTCACTGCAAACTCTACCTCATGGGTTCAAGCGGTTCTCCTGGCTCAGCCTCCCAAGTAGCTGAGACTAGAGGTGCATGCCACCATGCCACCACACCCAGCTAATTTTTGTATTTTTCGTAGAGACAGGATTTCACCATGTTGGTTGACCAGGATGGTCTCGATCTCTTGACCTCGTGATCTGCCCACCTCAGCCTCCCAAAGTGCTAGGATTACAGGTGTGATTGTCCAATTCTTTGTTCAAAATGCCAAGAACCTGGACGACTTGTAGTCAAGACTGTACTCCTCTAGTGGTAACAGGAGTATTTACACCACAGAAAATAGCAAATACTACAAATTATAGCATTTTTTTAACCCAGGAAATTGGTTCATAAACATTTAATAGTTCACTTCTGTGAATTTCTTTCCAAAGTATATTCTCTATCATTAAGAAGGAGATTAGGAACTATCAACTGTGCACCTACTAAATTTGTTAGCTCATATAATTTTTGTAAAAACTTGGTAAGATAGGTGTTATTCCACCCATATTGTAGATGAGGAAACTGAGACTCAAGACATTAAATGTATTTTATCAGTGTTGTGTATGAAGTAAATGGCAGAGCCTAAATTCATTCTTGAGTCTAAGCTAAATACAAATCTTGCCTTTGCACTATACCACACTGGCTCTGTAGGGGGAAGGAAACATTAATGTCAGAAAGAAGTAGTGAGGCAAAACTTTAAAAATGTATTTCCTTGACTTTAGTTAAAAGAAAAGAAAGTTAATCAAAGAAAAAATAGTCTGTCCTTGGCATTGTATGGCATATTAGCTTGTATTTACACGTATATAGTCCACCTGTAGTGGACATAGTAACTGTGGTTTTTGTCTTCCACATACTCTTTCCTACTTCCTTTTTTCTGGTTCTGCTGTAGAACACTTCCTTCTTTCAGTGTGACCCATTAAGCTGTAAATCACAGTGCTCTGGCCTCTCCCAACCACAGGTGTGGCCAGGTCAATTACAATCTTCTCTAGGAAATTTCTACTGAAGCTAGAGGAAAAGACATTCTTTCTTTTTTTCTTTATTTTTCCTGCTTGCCTTGCTTACCTAGGACATTGTGAATCTGGGTCTCAAACAGCATCACAGAATTCTGCCTGTCTTGACTCTATTCTTTTCACATGGTGGATGAGATGCCTTCCTACAGTCCCAAAATACTCTATAGACTTCCGAGTTATGTGAGCCAGTAAAATACCCTCCCCCATCTCTGTATGTGTGTGTGTGTGTGTGAATAAACTAGTCTGAGTTGAGTTTACATCATTTGCAATCAAGAGTTCTATCTCCTTTATGACTACTCTACCTCATTATTCTTTTCTTCCTACAAGTTCTTACAACACTTATTTATAAGAACTCTATTCAATAGATAGTATGAACCATATATATATAATTTTAATTTTTATAGTGACCATATTTTTTAAAGTAGAAGAAATAGGTGAAATAAATTTAATAACATATCTTACTTAACCCAATGTATTTTTAAAAGTATCACTGAACATGTAATAAATATAAAAATTCTTAATAAAATATTTCTACATTTTTTCTTTGTCCTAAGTCTGAAATCTGATGTGTATTTTACATTTATAACTCATCTCAATTCTAACTAGTTGCTTTTCAGGTATTGTTAAAGAAAAATATTATTTAATGACACTTGTTAAAGCATGGTAAGGAAGACTTTATTCAGGATCATCATGATAGATATAGGGACCACAATAACCAGATTTTGCAGTAGGAGAGAGAGATTGGGCTCACACTGAAAACAGCATGGGCTAGTGAATTTTATAGCCAAGGAGCTGGGTGGGGGTCAGTGGATGGAAAATTACTAAGAGGAAATTTCAGGGGTAATGGGGATTCTGGCTAAACCAACCTAACAGAATTCTTGCTGAAGGCAGGCCAGGGTGATCAGACATCACCTGGGGGATGGTGGAGGAGAAGGATGGTAGGGAGTTCTTGCTAAACAGACTTAGCAGGGTCCTTTGCTAAAACTGAATTTTATAGGGAAGTGCACAAATGGACTTAGGAGAAGGTTCAGGAACCTGACTAAAGTTGGCCAAGCATAATCTTTGTCAGTACTCAATAGCCACATGTGGCTAGTGGCTACAGTACTGGACAACACAGATTTGTACTATACATACTGGCATACAACAATAAACACATCATCATGTACTACTACTTGAATGTTTCATGTGTAAATGTCTAATCTTCCCACTTAACATATAATCTCCTTCAGAACAGAAATTTTGCCTTAAAATTCTTTCGCGGCCCTCAACTTTTAGCATGGTGCCACACCAGTGGTAAGTAATACTATGAATAAGTGATTTCAACTACCTTATTCAATGAGCAGAGGATTGTAATTCACATATTAGTAAAGAAATGTGGCTAATCAGAAGAAACATACTGCAAGTCCACAGTAGAAATGTCATATATCTGCATATGACTGTAGTAAAGTGTATTTCTGAGAGCAAACTATCACTACCACACTCTAGGCAGAGGAGACAAGGACCAAAGTGATAATAATGTGTTATGATTCTCAAATGAAAAGTGCTAAATTCAAAATATAAAACTAGTATCCTTTCCCAGAACCGTTTTATATTGCAAATAAGAATACTAAAATGCAGGATGAGTGATTTCTACCTCTGGTAATATGTAACCAGCAAAGAATTAACATCTGAGCACAGAGAGAGGCTCTTTCCTTTGCCCTTGTATATAGCCACTCCTTTTTTTTAATGGCAGGTGGACAGTGAGGGGTGGAAGGGTGAGGAAAAGGTGAGGGAAATATAGGAATCACTTTACAAGCTTTTCCCACAAGTATATATTCACCATCCTCACCCCAATATGTACACATACTTCCCACTGATATAATATCAAAGTCTCATCAGAATCCAAAGGGAGTTCCAGATATCAAGAAATGTTACTGGACTTCCCCCAAAGCCCACATACCCATTCAGCTTCTGAGGGGCTTCAGATCAGTTGGTCATTCATCCTTTCATTCATTAATGTATTGGGTGTACATTACATGCCAAGCACAATAAGGACAAAATACATAATCTTTTCTTTTAAAGTTCAATCTAGTGTGAGTGTGGTGGCGGGGTGAGGTGGCAATAATGGCTGGGAGGATTCCTAACTCTAATGATACAGGAGAGACACTATAGAAGGAGTATGTACAAAGTACTACCACGGAATTCTATACAGCAGCTGTAAGAATGAAACGTATTCATGGAAAAGTCTCCATGCATATTATTTAAGGCAGTGATTCTCAAAGTATGGTCCCTGGACCAGCAGCTTCAGCTCGTCTGAGAACTTTAAAAAAATGCAAATTCTTAGGTCCCACCCCAGACCTACTGTATCAGAAACTGTGGAGGTGGAAACAAGAAAATTGTGCTTTAACAAGTCTCCTAGGTGTTTCTGATGCATGCTAATGTTTGAGAACCTCTGGTTTAGAAGGAAAAGAAGTTGCCAAATGAAATGTACAGCATGATAGTATTTATTTTAAAAATACTTCATGTTTAGGCTAGGCACAGTGGCTTATGCCTGTAATCCCAGCACTTTAGGAGGCTGAGGGGGGCAGATCACTTGAGGTCAGGAGTTGAAGACCAGCCTGACCAATGTGGTGAAACCCCATCTCTACTAAATATCAAAATTAGCTGGGTGTCGTGGCACGCGTCTGTAACCCCAGCTACTTGGAGGGCTGAGATATGAGAATCACTTGAACCTGAGAGGCAGAGGTTACAGTGAGCCAAGATCGCACCAGGGTACTCCAGCGTGGACTACAGAGTGGGACTCTGTCAAAAACAAACAAACAAACAAACGCACAAAAAACCTACATGTTTCATGTATATTTGCATTGTATATGCATAGAGAAAGTCTAAAAGGAGGTATATCAAGTTAATAACAGGAGTTACTTCTGGAGAGGGTATTAGGATTGCAGGGCCAGGGGATTAGGCAAGTGCACTAGAAATGCAAAAGAAAGAAACATTAAATCTTCCCAGAGGAGGCAGCCTTTGAACCAGATTTTGGGGCTGGCCTACTCCTTGCTTTCCATGCATCCCTACGGCTCTCTCATATGTAGTGCATAGCTCAAATTCTCATATTCTTGTCCTTCCAGGTAAAGGAGACATTTCTAGAGAAGCTGCAATTTGGTTTCTGAAATAGTAGGATGGACCGCCTACTTTCTCCTCAAACCTCAAGCCTCACAGAAATGACTAAGCTGAGATCGTGAGTTGAAGTTTGAAAAGTCTTGGAAAGAGAAAGTGAGTAACTGGCCTTCCAAGAGAAAGAAACTGCCCTCCACCTCGTGTTTTAGCAGTAATGTTGATCTGAGCAGCATATTAGGGTGGATGAAAAGCATGAAGCAAAGATCATTATTGATTCACCCTGAGCCAGCTTTATTCAAATTCAAGATGGAAAAGCCCTAGAAAGCCATCCTGTCCTTGTCTTCCAGAAAGCCATGCCCTTTAGAAGGCCCAGCCTGCATTCTATTGACCTACTCCCTTTCACAGTCTGTTTTGGATCTTTTTAGCTGAACAGACTGGTGAGAGGTGACAGAGGAAAAATAACAATGGTAGGATTCACCCAGAGCCCCTAGCGTAACATGGCCTTTTCAAGTTATAAAGATAAATAACTCTCTAAGCAGCATTCTGGGGAGTTTGTTTCCAGTAAAGTGAATTTGAAGAGAGAGAAAAAATAGTCACATTAACCTCTGACACAGCTTTCCAGGCAAAAGCTTTCATAACTAAGGACCAATAATATGATGGCAGGAAGCAGCCCTGTAGAATGGGCCAGGTTGCCCTATATAATCAAGAGGGGTAAGGAAAGTAGCAGGCTGAGGAAGTATCCCTATCATTAATGATCACTTTCTGACAGCCTGGGTACTGTGTAGGGATAGGCGGATGTGTCCCAGAGATAACCGACTTGATAGGCTGTAGAGGAATGGGCAAGTGCAAAGTTTCTGCTGCTTTTTGCAAAGTCTAAGATAGAGAAGCAACACTTAATATGCTGGGAAGTTTGATTTTGAATCCAGGGTTGTTTGAACTAAAAGAGCTTCTAGAGCTTTTGATATAGCAAAAAGTAGCTCTGGATTAACAGAGAACAGTAGGACTTGAAGATAGAATGGGTTCTCTTTGAAAGATGATTCCTTCCATTTGGGCTAAGAATCTGGATTTGTTTGCTTTGAGTCTTATATAGAACCCTTGCCCTCTGTTGAAGCATGTGAAAGCTTGTAGCTGAGCTCAGAGAACTAATGATTACTGAAATCATTTGCATTGACATACAGTTGCTGGAAGAATTCCATCTATTCTTTTGAGATATAAGTTTTTATAATTTAAAAAATATTTTTAAAATATTTATTAGATACCTTCTATATGCATAGCACTGTGTTGAGAGCTATAAAAAACACAATGAACAACATGCCAAACGCACTCTCAAGGAGGTTATGGTATAACTAGGGGGGGCAGTGAATGATGAGTTGAGTTGGCATCCATGAAAAGTTAACACTGCAATGGAACAAGAGTGATTTAAAATTTAATACCACATTTGTGACACAGCAAAGAGTCGGGTTAATGATGAATACATCTTTGTTCATTGGACAAATCAGGAAAGCTTTAGGGGAAAGTAGGAAATTAAGTGTGGTCATATAAGCAAAAAGTACCTTGGACTTTTTGGGTACATGTTTGGGAGGCTCTCTGTGGAGCTAAGTTGTAAGTGGTGGACACTGGTGATTGACCTAGGACAAAATTATGAAGTAAGAAGCTGTCTATCCTGCCTTCTCATCCTCCCCTGGCCCTAAACAGGGTGCTAATACTGTTCAGGTTGCATAGAAGATAAGAAATGCACCAAAGTTGTTGTCCTCTACTTAATCCAGTTGACCTGTTCTGTGTCTCTTTTTTCTTAAGGTCTACCTTCTCCCTAGAAACCAATTAGAGCAAATGTGATAATAATCCATAATGGTTTATCATGACTTACTGTGCTAGAGTGCACTGTTTAATTTTCACAAGAACCTGATGGGGTAAGTTATATTCTTCCTACTTATTAGATGAGGACACTGAGGCTAGAGGGGCAAAGTAAATTGAACAAGTCAAATAAAGGCACCGGGATTTAGATCCAGGCTTGTCATATGATACCATTATTTCAATGACTTATCCAACCCAAAAAAATACATCCACTTACAGATTTATGATTCTCTTTCAAAATTAAGGATTCAGGTAATAACAATGAAAATGTCAGAGTAAGAAGCTCCAAAATCCCATCTCTCCACAAAAACAGTGAATACACGGACAAAAGCTAACATTAACTTTATTCTAGCTCTGAAAACTAATCAAAGGTGTATAGCAACCAGGCCAATGTTTAATCAAGATGAAGGTGGCTGAATCTTGGAAGGAGAGCTTTGTGGCAATTTTGTTCACTAACCTAACCACTAAGCTAACTTAACTGAGACTTTAATCACCATAAACAATAAAGAATATAAACTTTACAAAATTAGTTTAGAAAAGTCACTAAACAAACAAGAGCAACCACAACAAGCGGTAACAACAAGCTATGAGAATAAGAGACAACATAATTTCCAGAGCTGCCATATCATATCTAAAAAATGCAGTTTTCAAAAAGAATTACAAGGCATGCAAAGAAACAAGACAGTAGGGTTCATACACAAGAAAAAAATTAATAGAAACTGTTCCTGTAGAATCCCCAACATTGGACTTACCAGAAAAAAACTTTAAGTCAACTCTCTTAAATATATTCAAAGAGATAAAATAAATAATATAAAAATCAAAGAAGCCATAATATGATGTCTAGCAAATAGACAATATGAATAAAAGATAGAAATTATAAAAAGGAACCAAATAGGAATTCTCAGGTTAAAAAATACAATAACTGAAATTTTAAAAATCACTAGAGGTGTTTAACAGCATATCTAAACAGGAGGAAGAAAGGATAAGTGAATTTGAATATAGGTCAGTTGAAACTATCTAGTCTGAGGAACAGAAAGAAAGAAGAATGAAGAGAAATGGTCAGTGCCTCAGAGACCTTTGTAACACCATCAAGGATATCAACAATGTGTAACAGTAGTCCCAGAAGGACCTAAGAGAAAACAGGACCAGAAAAAATATTTGAAGAAATAATGGTCTAAAACTTTCCAAATACAATGAAAGTCATGAATCTGCATGTCAAGCTGAAGAACTCTGAGAAGGAGAAATTCTGCGATCAAAACTAAGACACATTATAAACAAACTGTCAAAAGGTAAAGATAATTTTGAAAGCAGCAAAAGAGAAACAAATCATCACATACAAGGGATCCTCAAGATTAACAGTTCATTTTTCATCAGAAACCACAGATGCTAGAAGGCAGTGGGATGGCATACTCAAAGTGCTGAAAGTAAAAGATTATCAACCAACACTTCTATATATGACAAAGCTATCCTTCAAAAAAAAAGAAGAAAAAATTAAGATATTCCCAGATAAACAAAATCTTAGGAGTGCCATTGTAAGTCAGACAGGAAATCTAGAGACAGCTGGGAACTCAAACAGTAGGTAGGAAGCTAAATAGAGTGGTAGGGGGGAAACACTGGGGGCTATGCTTTAAGGTCCATGGATATTATTCCTTAGGCTTTCCCATGGGAGTTCTAAATTGGCTTGTTTAGAGAAAACACAAGCAAAGAGGGGAACTTATCTGTATGACTCAGGTATTGACCATCAGGTTTTTTATCATGGTTAGCAGCTGTGGGATGTGCTGGGTTTGGGGTCAGTGAGATGAGGAAAAAGCAGCCTGTATCATAAACAATCACATAGGGAAGTTATTACTAAACCAAAGATAACAAGGTATGATTGGGTTTCAAACAACTTGTGTCAGGGCTAAAAATGGATGCTGAGGAAGCAACAATATTAAACAAACTTATGACAACAACCATTATATTTTTCCCCAGGATGGAGGGAGAAGAGTAGAGTGTTCTTTCAGTGTTGCAGCCTTTCAGCACACTGTTTTAGGGAAAAGGGTTGGGCAGCTTACTGCAAGTCACCATGGCTCTGCAAGATTGAAAGAAGTTTCACAACACTGAAACTCCTTCCCCAAGAGGGATGGAGAGGAGTAAAGTGTGCACATCCATAGAAAATGTTCTACTGGCTCCCAGGATCTCTAGTCAGGCTGATTAGCGAAGGTCTTTCTCTATCAAAGTCAGTCCATAAAGACAGGGAGAGGTGAATGTTTCTTCAAATATACAGACACCAATGCAAAGCACAAGGAACATGAAGTATCAGGAAATCATGCCACAACTAAAGAAAAAATAAATCTCCACTAACTGACCTAAAGAAATGTAGATCTACAAATTGCCTGACAAGAATTCAAAATAATCATCTCAAAGCAGCTCAGTGAGTTACAAGAGAAAACAAACAACTAAATAAAATTAGGAAAATAATACATGAGCAAAATCAAACTATCAATAAACAGATTAAAACCATAAAAAATAAGCAAACAGAAATTCTGGAGAGAAATAATACAATAGCTAAACAAATTTTTTTTAAAGAAAGAAAAAGAGAGGAAAGAAAGTGAGAGTGAAAGAAAGAAAAAAAAAGAATGTACGAGAGAAAGAAAGAGGAAGAGAAAGAGGGAGAGAGAACGAGATTCTTGTTCTATTGCCCAGGCTAGAATGCAGTCTAAAAATGGGTATTAAAAACCTCTTTTCTGCCAATAATTGTACTTAACAATGGAGACAGGAAGAAATAAGAGATGAAAATAACAAACAAGCAGCCAACCAATATTTTATTTAAAGCTGTGAAATGCTATGCAATTGCTGAGGAGTGATTTACTTCCAATTATGTGGTCACTTTTAAAATAGGTGTAATGTGATACTGAGAAAAATATATGTTTTGCAGATTTGGGGTGGAGAGTTCTGTAAATAATTGTTAAGTTTACTTGTTTCAGGTCTGAGTTCAGGTCCTGGATATCCTTGTTAATTTTCTATTTCGTTGATCTGTCTAATATTGACAGTATAGTGTTAAAGTCTCCCACTATTATTGTATGGGAGTCTAAGTCTCTTTGTAAGTCATTAAGAACCTGCCTTATGTATCTGGGTGTTCCTGTATTGGGTGCATATATATTTAGGATCGTTAGCTCTTCTTGTTGCATTGATCCTT
>CAUYLG010013321.1:0-23764 GCA_963573385.1 Cacajao melanocephalus | reverse complement strand
TATTCATCAGTAACAGACTAACAGAGAGCCAAATCGTGAGTGAGCTCCCATTCACAGTTACTACAAAGAGAATAAAATACCTAGGAATACAACTAACAAAGGATGTAAAGGACCTCTTCGAGGAGAACTACAAACCACTGTTCAAGGAAATAAGAGAGGACGCAAACAGATGGAGAAACATTCCATGCTCATGGTTAGGAAGAATCAATATCGTGAAAATGGCCATACTGCCCAGAGTAATTTATAGATTCAACGCTATTCCCATCAAGATACAAATGACCTTCTTCACAGAACTGGAAAAAACCACCTTAAACTTCATATGAAACCAAAAGAGAGCCCGCTAAATTTTAAATGACTCAAATGAAGGAAAGAAGCCAAGACAATCCTAAGCAAAAAGAATGAAGCCAGAGGCATCATGCTACCTGACTTCAAACTACGCTACAAGGCTACAGTAATCAAAACAGCATGGTACTGGTACCAAAACAAAGATATAAACCAATGGAACAGAACAGAAGCCTCAAAGGCAATGCTACACATCTACAACCATCTGATCTTTGACAAGCCTGACAAAAACAAGCAATGGGGAAAGGATTCCCTATTTAATAAATGGTGTTGGGAAAACTGGCTAGCCATGTGCAGAAAGCAGAAACTGGACCCCTTCCTGACACCTTACGCTAAAATTAACTCTGGATGGATTAAAGACTTAAACATAAGACCTAATACCATAAAAACCCTAGAAGAAACCTCGGCAAAACCATTCAGAACATAGGCATAGGCAAGGACTTCATGACTAAAACACCAAAAGCATCGGCAACAAAAGCCAAAATAGACAAATGAGACCTAATTAAACTCCAGAGCCTCTGTACAGCCAAAGAAACAATCATTAGAGTGAGCCAGCAACCAACAGAATGGGAAAAAATTTTTGCAATCTACCCATCAGACAAATGGCTTATATCCAGAATGTACAAATAACTAAAACAGATTTACAAGAGAAAAAACAAACAAGCCCATTCAAAAGTGGGTGAAGGATATGAACAGACACTTTTCAAAAGAAGACATATATGAGGCCAACAAACAAATAAAAAAAATGCTCATCATCATTGGTCATTAGAGAAATGCAAATCAAAACCACATTGAGATACCACCTCACACCAGTTAGAATGGCGATCATTAAAAAATCTGGAGACAACAGATGCTGGAGAGGATGCGGAGAAATAGGAATAACTTTACACTGTAGGTGGAAGTGTAAATTAGTTCAACCATTGTGGAAGGCAGTGTGGCCCATTCCTCAAGGACCTGGAAATAGAAATTCCATTTGACCCAGCAATGTCATTACTGGGTATATACCCAAAGGATGATAAATCATTCTATTATAAAGACGCATGCACACTTATGTTCATAGTGGCAATGTTTACAATAGCAAAGACCTGGAACCAATCCAAATGCCCATTGACGATAGACTGGACAGGGAAAATGTGGCAAATATACACCATGGAATACTATGCAACCATAAGAAACGATAGGTTCGTGTCCTTTGTAGGGACATGGATGAATCTGGAAACCATAATTCTCAGCAAACTGACACAAGAACAGAAAATCACACACCGCATGTTCCCACTCATAGGCGGGTGTTGAACAATGAGAACACATGGACACAGAGAGGGGAGCATCACACACTGGGGTCTGTTGATGGGGGGCAAGGGAGGGACAGCGGGGGTGTGGGGAGGTCGAGGAGGGATAACATGCCAGATGTAGGTGACAGGGGGATGGAGGCAGCAAACAACATTGCCATGTGTGTACCTATGAAACAATCCTGCATGATCTGCACATGTATCCCAGAACCTAAAGTACAATTAAAAAAAACTCAGAAAAAGAAAAAAATTTTTGTTAGATTTATCTTGGAATTCTAATTAACCCTTATTGTTTTCACAAATACTGCATAATTTTAGATTTTCATGAAGGTATGTATATACGAATAAGAAATTCATTAAAGTTTAATTGGTTGATTTTTCTTTATTCCAGTAAAAGCTATAAATCTACCTTTCAATCCAGGGAGAAGTATTGGAATTTAGGTAAAAGTAAAAAAAAAAAGTGGAATAAAAACCACTGTCACTCTGGGACTTGAAAATTACTTGAAAGTAAATTTACTGTTGCAAAGCATGTCAATTTTTCAACAATTTGAGAAACATGGATGCTGACATTAAGCTAAAATAATGCAAACCCAAGGCTTGAAGTTGATGAGAAGCAAACCTGCATGTTTATTCAGTTGTTGGGGTACAGAAAAGAAAGACAAGAGAGTGGAGGAGGTAAAACACCAGGCTGCAATGGGTCTTTCGTTTTCTAATTCCTTCAGTGCTGTTCCTCATTGCTCCTCCTGGTCCAGGTCAGCAGCAGCCCCCTCCGGAGCAGCAGCCAGAACCCCCACACTGCTGGCCACTGCCACTGCCACAGCAGTTGGAGCTCTGGGGTCTCTGGCGATGGCACCTACGGCGTCTGTGGTGGCTCAGGCAGCAGCCACCTCCCCCAGAGCTGCAGCAGCCCCCAGAGCTGGAGCTACAGCAGCCCCCAGAGCAGGAGCCACAGCAAGAAGAGATTGGAGGTGGGCATGGGGATGCACACTTTGGGGGGCATTTGGGGGAACACTTGGGG
Source organism: Cacajao melanocephalus (assembly GCA_963573385.1). Taxonomy (NCBI): domain Eukaryota; kingdom Metazoa; phylum Chordata; class Mammalia; order Primates; family Pitheciidae; genus Cacajao; species Cacajao melanocephalus. Next base: position 21,115 of record CAUYLG010013321.1, on the reverse strand, counting down.
GTAGGACACTTGGGAGGGGGTTGGCACTGCTGCTGGTTCTGCTGGCAGGACATCTTGGTGGGATTTCAATAAACCTGAATGACAAAATAGAAACATGTACAGAAACTTAATATCAAGAGCCATTACATTTTTTTCTACTTTAAAATCCTCCCCCAAGGTGATGAAGAGGAATATCTAAAATATGGACACGTATAGAAACCTCTTTGAGACAAAGATTGTATCTTCATTACTTTTGTATCCCTAGAGTTTTCAGCAATTCTTAGTATTTGTCAGGTGGTTAATAGGTGACTGCTGAACTAATAAAGCCAGCAACACTTGAATGCCAGCTCAAAGATATGTTAAATACTTCGCAATTCTACCCACATGAATCTATCTAGAAATGGATTTCAGAATTGGTAGAAAATCTGTTTAATAAATAATAATAAATTTGAGGACTGCACAGTTAGAGAAAATCTTCCTTCAGAGCAGTGAGCTTGGTGCCAACAGGTCAGCCATTGGTGGGGCTGCAGCAACCCCAGGTCATTCATCATCTCCCTGTCTGATCACAGGGATAATCCTTCCCAGGTTGGTTCCGGCTTTGTCCAGAGCCACCTACTCCTCCTGGCCTTCTGTCCTTGGCCACCATTTCATCCTCCTCCTCCACACTCCCAGAATCGCTCTCCAGCCCCATCTTCATCCCACTAGCGCCCCCCTCTGGATTCCTATAGAAACACTCACTCTGGGCTCAGACGCAGCCCTGAAGAAGCAGAGCGGATGAGGAGCCAGCAGCAGGAACACACTTTATATGGATCCTGGGGCTGGGCCTTGGATGAGCCATGCTAATGGCAGGAGCAGGACGTAGCTGTTGCACAAGTGCAGGGTTATGCCTGACATTCTCCTGCCTCCTGGTTTCATCTCCTCCTGAGCTGGATGATGAGCTTCCCAGGCAGCCTCTTCCGCACAGGCTAAGGTCTTGAGGTGTGGCAAGCAGAGGGGTTTAAGGCTATGGGTGCATACCTTTGAAGCTCCCTCCTGAACATGCTTTGCTCAGTCCCTTAGGAAGAGCTTTGGCACCAAAGGCTCCAAGACTGCTCCAGATTTAGCCCCTAACATATTCCAGCCAAATCTCATCCAGAACCCGTGGGACTCTCCCAGGTCAGTCAATCCCAAAAGGCTGGCCCAGTGTCCTAGGTCTCCTCACCCTCTTAGAGAGTATCGCCCATGCTTTTGGACTAGGCCAGGTTCCCAACCCTACCTGGGTTGAGAGCTACCCCTCAGTTAGTCACTCTTATCTTTAGAATTTCTCTTCTAAGAACCCTTTGGCCTGGAATTTGAAGGCTATCATATTGCTCTACTTCTATTTGGATTACCAAGGAATGTGTCATCATCAAGTGGCCTTTTAAGTACGAGTTTCTGAGTTTTTCTGTTGTGAGTTGTGTATGTGATTCTGCCACATTTAAGTAGCTCATGAGCACAGGTCAGAGACTTGAGACTTCTACCAGTTCAGGAACCTTTTGTGAAAGTATCTGTCAAACACACACACACACACACACACACACACACACACACAGACATGTTGTATTTATTGCAACTATTTTTTAAAAAGGACTAATTTTTTCCTCAAAAAACATACAAGAAGATCATTATGAGGAAAATATTTTTCTCATCCTAGAACAAAACTCTTCCCTTTTACTCATCAAAACACTCTAAACCAACAGAAAAAGAAATTTGGTGTGTGTTGCTCTCATTCTCAAAAGGTTTAGATAGGATACAACTCTTCATGCAATCCATTAAGATTGATTTCTCTCTTTCTCCTTATGTATATCATACATGATATACGTATGTACATATATAATCACAAGGTACTTCTGGAAATACCTGCTATGTAAAATAGATGCTTAATGATGACAAAGTTAGCTGATATTAATGAAGTCATTAATAATGATGACAAGAAAGATGACCAAATTCCCCGTCTATATCTCCTCTAAAGGCAGAGATTACCTACTTTTATGTCTCGTGCTGTTACTAACTCAGCAAATGAGCATTAGGCAGCAAGAATGGAATTGTTGTGGAGGGCAGATTTTCCAGCAAGTATTTTTGTAGGAATGTCCTCCCATTTTCCATCTCTCTCTCCCAACCCAATGCCCCTATTGATGGTGTTTATGGCAAGTGGATCACCAGCTACAGAGGGCTGTGGTAACAAGCAACGACCTACCACATCTGAGCTCTTAATCTGTGACCAGCACTGCCCTAGTTATGTAACAAATACAGATGAGTTAACCTTGTTCCTGTCCTCAGGAGCTCACACGGGAGAACCGCAGAGAGAAACAGAAACACCTGAGAAGTTAGATACTGATGCTGAACCTTAACACAGAAGAAACATGGTGTAAATAAAGGAAAATTTAGGAGTTGCACCACTGGTTTTAGTAGGCAGTCCTAAAAAAAGATGCCAGGACTCAACTGTAGACTGATTAATTCAGAATTTCTTGGAATGGGGCCCCAGCATTGGTGTTTTTTAAATGGTCACCAGTTGATGGTGTTGTGCAAACAGAGATGAAAGCTATTGGTGTGCGTAGCCCTGCTCTGTCCAATACGGTAGCCGCTAGCCGCATGAGACGATAAAGCCCTTGAAATATAACTAGTCTGAACTGAGATGTGTCATAGCGTAACACTGAGTTTGAAGACGTAAAATTGTTTTAAATGTAAAATATCTCACTAATATTTTAGATTGATTACATGCTGAAATGCAAAATTGTGAATATACTAGCTTAAATAAAATATATTATTAAAATTAATTTGACCTATATGACCTATAAATCAAGAAGAAGTCATAAGGAAAGCTAGAAAATAGTTTTATTTTGAATAAAAATGAAAACACAGACCATCAAAGCTTGTGGGATACAGCTAAAGCAGTGCTTCCATCACACTTAGAACAAAATCCATGTGTTTGCTATGGTATACACGGTCCCATCCAATCCTACTTACATACTTGGATGTTATTGCCTAATCCACTTTATCTCAACCACTAGGTTCTGCCAGTTCTGCCCCATTTGCTCATCCTGAAGCATGCCAAGCATACTTATTACACTTGCTCTTCCAGCTACCTGGAAGAATTTTCTTCGTCTAATAGTACACTGGGCCACTCTCTTATTTCACTGAGCCCTCTGCTTAAATGTCACCTCTCAATACACCTTGGCTACAGTAGAAAACAAAACATAAACACCATTATTCTCCATCTCTACTCTGCTTATATACTTCAAACCTGTCAACACATTACAATTTATCTATTTGTAGTCTTTCTTTTCAAGGAGAGTGAAGGCTCCATAAAAGCTGAGATTTAATTAGTTTTGGTCATTGCTCCATTCTCTTAATATGTTAATATAGAGAAATATAGGCCGGGAGCGGTGGCTCATGCCTGTAATCCCAGCACTTTGGGAGTCTGAGGCAGGTAGATCACAAGGTCAGGTGTTCGAGACCAGCCCGACCAACATGGTGAAACCCCATCTCTACTAAAAATACAAAAATTAGCTAGGCATGGTGGTGCACACCTGTAATCCCAGCTACTCAGGAGGCTGAGACAGGAGAATCACTTGAACCCAGGAGGTGGAGGTTGCAGTGAGCAGAGATCATGCCACTGCACTCCTGGGCAGCAGAGAGAGACTCCATCTGAAAAAAATAAAAGAAATATATTTTCTAATGATAAACAAATCTTGCATTCTTAGCTTAACCAGTAATTGGACAAAATATATTCCTTTTTTACATGTTGCTGATCTGATTACTTAGCATTTAGTTTGTGACTTTCATGTATTTGTTTATAATTAATATTGGCTTATTATTCTTTTGAGAAATTTGAGGCCAGATGTGGTATAAATGTTGTATCTTCCAAGTTTTACATGATTTGTAAGATTTTGGAAAGATAATTGATATGGTTTGGATATTTGTCCCCTCCAGATCTCATGTTGAAATGTGACTCCCAATGTTGGAAGTGGGACCCGACGGGAGGTATTGGATTATGGGGTCAGATCCCTCATGAATGGTGCTCTCCACAAGGTAATGAGTGTTAATCAGATCTGGTTCATGGCTTATCTGTTTTTTAAAGAGTATGACAACCCCCACCAACTTTGCTCCCTCTCTTGTCATTTGATTGCCAGCTTCTCCTTTGCCTTCCACCATGAGTGGAAGCTTCCTGAGGCTTCACTAGGACCAGATGCCAACACCATGCTTCTGGTGCAGCCTGCAGAACCATGAGCCAGATAAACTTCTTTTCTCTATAAATTACCCAGCATTAGGTATTCAATTATATCAATGCAGAACAGGCTAACATGACGATAATTATTTGTTCCTTGAGGTGGTATTAAAACTCTCTTTTTAAGTCCTTTTAGTTTGGTAATTACTGAGGCATAGCTTTTTAATTCTCTATTAATACAAAATGGAAATCAATAAAGAAAGAAACAAAAAAAAAATCCCTAAACGTGTGGAAATCAAACAGTATACTCCCAGTCTGTGAGTTAAAGAAGAAGTCTCAAAGAAAATTTAAAAAATACTTAGAAATGAACAAAAATGAAAATACAACATGTAAATATGGGATTAATTATACACTGAATGTGTCCCCCACATAAAAAATCATATATTGAAATTCTAGTCCCCAATGTGATGTTATTAAGAGATGGGTGTCTTTGGGAGGTGATTAGATTATGAGGGTGGAGTCCTCATGAATGGGATTTGTGCCCTTATAAGAAAAAACAGGAGAGAATTTTTCTCTAGCCACGTGAAAATACAATGGGAAGGTGGACATCTGCAAGCCAGAAAGAGTGGCCTCATTAGACACTGGATCTGCTATCACCTTGACTGTGAACTTCCTAACTTCCAGCACTGTAAGAAATAAGTGTTTGTTTTTTAAGTTGCCCAGTCTATGATCCTTTGCTGTTGTAACCCAAACTAACGAAGACAGGGAAACAGTCAAAGTAGTGTTAAGAGCGAAATTTTTAGCCTTAAGTGCTCACTAGAAACAAACTCCTCAAATTAACAATATAAGTCTCTGGCTCAAGATACAAGAAGAAGAGCAAAATATGCCTGAAACAGATAGAAGAAAAAGTAAAGATTAAACAAAAATCAACCTAATTTTAAACTAGAAAATAATAGAAGAAATTAATGTAATAAGGCTCATTAACCAAAAATAAAATTTGTAAACCTCTAGCAGGGTTCACAAAAATAAAAAGAGAGGTCAAAGATCACCAGTACCAGGAATAAAAGGTTTAGTTTCACCACAACCATTAAAAAGATAAGAGAATGCTACAAACAAGTTTCTGCTCATAAATGCAACAGCTTAAAAGAAATGAGCCAACTTCTCTAAAACCGTAAACTACTGAAACTAAGCTAAGAAGATAAAATAAGTGATCTAGATTGTCCCATAGCCATTCAAGAAATTAAATTTATTACTTAAAAGCTCTCAAAAAAATGTGTAAGCGCAGATGGATTCATTGGGGAATTCCACCAAACATGTAAAAAAAATTAACATGTGTTTTCCACAATTTCTTTCAGAAAATAGAAGTAGGCAGAACACTCTCAACTCATTTAATGAGGCCCATTGTTTCTCTGATATCATAATTAGATACAGTCTAAAAATAAAGAAAAGTACAACATCCTTATGAACTTAGACACAAAAATCTTCGACAAAATACCAGCAAATCTTGTCCAACAATATGTAAAAATAATTATACACAATGATCAACTGGGATTTATTTCAGTATGCAAAGCAGAATCAACATTTGAAAATCTATGAAATCCGTTATATCAACAAGCTAAAACAGAAAAATCACACAATCATATGAATTGGTGCATTAAAACATTTGATAAAATTCAGTTCCCATTCATAATACAATCTCTTAGCAAGTTAAAAATAGAGGGAAATATGCTCCAATTGTGATAAAGACCGTCTACAAAAATTCTACAGCTAACATCATGCTTAAGTGTAAAAACCTAAAAGCTTTCTCCCAAGATTGAAAATGAGAGAAAAATATCAGGCGTTCACTATCTCCAATTGCAGGCAGCATGGTGTCCTACCAGAAAATCTCAAGAAATTTAAGAAAAAGCCATAACTCTAGAATTGATAAATGAGCTTAAAAATGTTGCAAGGTATAAGATCAATACAAGAAAACAAAGCACATGTCTGCAGGTTAACAGTGAACAAGCCAAAAGTCTAACAGCATTTACGACTCTTCCAAAAAAATTTAAATGCTTAGGTATACACTGAACAAAACATGGACAGAATTGGTATATTGAAAATTGGAAAAATATGATGAAAGAAATCAGAGAAGACCTAAATAAATGGAAAGATACTCTGTGTTCAAGGATTGGAAGACAACGATAAAGATGTCAGTTTTCCCCAAATTGAGTTGCAGGTTTAATACAATTCTTAACAAAATCTCAGCACGCTTTTTTTTTAGATTAAACTTGTTGAAAAATTTATATTAAAAGGCATAAGCCTAGGCCCTAAAGTAGATCAAATGGTCCTGATAAATAAGAATACTTCTACCCAAGAGTGAGTCTACAGTAACCAAGACAGTATGGTACTGGTATAGGGACAGATACAGAGATCAATGGAATGGCATAGAGAATTAGTAAATAGATCTACACAAATATGTTCAACTCATCTTTCACAAAAGTGCAAAGGAAATTAAATGAAAAAATATCTTTTTCAATGAATGGTGTTGGAGCAATTGGACATCAACAGGTAAGAAGAAATTTTGAGCCAACCCTACACTTTATACAAATGAACTCAAGTGGAAATGTAAAGGGATTGAATAACTAAAGTAATCACTGAGTGGCAAAAGATATTTGCATTATGCATAACTAATACATACAAAATATAGAAATAAAAAGCCAACCCATCTTTACAAAATAGAAACACGTAATTGAAATGTGAGCAAAGGGCTTGAAAATAAATCTAACAAAAGGGGAGGTTCAAATGACCAATGAAAGGTGCTCATCTTCATAAGTAATCTAGAAAATGCAAATGAAAAGATAATAAGAGACACTGACACCCACCCGATGAGCAAAATTAAAATAGTCTGCCAGTACCACTAACGGTGAGGATGTAGAGCAACAGAGATTCTCATACAATACTGGTCAGGATAACTATTAATGCAATCCCTCTGGAAAACATTTTGTTGTTATCCAGATAGTTGAAACTATGTCTACCCACTAATCATACTTCAGGGGAAAAATAAAAACTTCACAGATATGTCCCAGAAGACATATGTAAGAATTTTCATAGCAGAATTAGAATTATTAGTAAAAAACTAGACACAAACTAAATCATCATCATCAGTAGAATGGACAAATATGTTCCGGTATATTGTAAAATGTAATATACTATTCAATGAATAGTATATGATGAACATGAATAGTATAGTATAATGAACATGAATAAGGTACAGATCAACATACAGTAGGATTTACCTTCTCAACCGGACACTGAACAAAGAGAAAAAATTATATAAAAATGTGACTCCTTGTTAATAAAGCTTAAAAACTCAACTGGGAAGCATACATGGATAGCAAAACTACAATGAAAATTGAAAATTGTGGCATTCTTATCTCTGGCTGGCGTGAAGAAGCATCTTGTGATTGGGGCACATGGGGCACCTCGGGAGTTCTAGCAGTCTTCTCTTTCTTATCCTCATTGTGGTATTATATGTGTTTCTTTTTAAGTTACATAAATATATTTTATTTGTTCTTTTGTAGATAGGACATATTTCACAATAAAAATGAATATACTAACAAATTAGGAAGTAAAACTGCAAGCAAATGAAACCTTAGCAGAAAGTTTTGAGGACTATGTGTATCATTTAAGAATATGAAAAAAGGTCTCTTAACCAAGAAGTTTAAAGCTTTCAAGATAAAAGAAAATTGAAAATCTCTTATAGCAAATCACATCACTATGAGCCACACCACAATATGGCTCATTAAAATATAAGGGGGAAGGGGATAAGTAATTTTATGGAGACTTTATTGGGCCATGGGGTTCCCAGACCACTTGGTCAAACATTATTTGGGCTGCTTCTGTGAGGGTGTGCTTGGATGAGATTAACATTTGAATTTATAAACCTATTAAAGAAGATTACTCTTCCCTATGTGAGTGGGCTTCATCCAATCAATTGATGACCAGAATAGCACAACAGGGCTGAGTAAGAGGAAATTTCTTCTGCCTGACTGCTTTGTGCTGGGATATTGATCTTCTGTGCTCAGACTGCAACTTCCACCATCAGCTCTCCTGGTTCGCAGGCCTTCGGACTCAGACTTGAACTACATCATCAGCTCTTCTAGGTTTCCAGTTTTCCAACTACAGATCTTGAGATTTCCCAGCCTTCATAATCATTAAATCCATTTCCAGTTTCTTATAATAAATCTGTATCTCTACCTATGTCTAGATCTATATTCCTATTCAGACCTATATCTCCTATCGGTTCTGTTTCTTTGGAGAACCCTGACTAATGCAGAGGGAAAATACTTAAGATAGACCAAAAAACAAAACAAAACAAAACAACAAAAACAAACAAAAAAACAAACTATGCTGAAAAATAAGGCAGAGTACATGAATATGTAGTTCACAGAAAAACAGAAAAGAACAACAGTGGGCAATACATATATGAACATAGACTCAGAATTAGTACTATGAGAATTTTAAATTAAACTAGCAATGACATATCATTACCTGTAGGAGATGCAATAATTACAAAAAGGAGCAAAGAAAGGAAGTCTCAAGCATGACAGGGAGGAACTAGAGTGGAAGAACACAAGTGGAGACGTTAATTGGTACCCATCACTGTCATCCAGAAGAAGGGACAGGAGGCTTTATGAGTCCATTTCCAGCAGGGCCTTGCTCTCAACTGAGTGCATCATGTCATCACGAGCCCTCTCAGCTTGCTGATAGACTACTGTTTTTAATTCCACTAGTGGTGTCCTCACTCGCCTTCACACTTCCTCCCCAAAGCAAAGGGTCCCCAGTCATCTAGACAAGCTGCTTCTCTGTCCTAAAATTCTATTAATATGAGTGCTGAGCTGAGAAGACCAGAACCTAAGCAGGGCCAGACCCAGGCTGGATTATGTGCAGCTTATTCTATAGCTGTTAAGAGTGGTCTTTCCTTCTTTCTTTCCTTCTTTCTTTCTCTCTCTCTTTTCTTTCTTTCTTTACTTCTTTCTCTCTTCCTCTTTCTTTCTTTTTCTTTCTCTTTCTCTTTCTTTCTTTTTCTTTCTTTCTCTCTCTCTCTTTCTTTCTTTCTTGTTTTGGTTTATGTTTTGTTTTATATATATATATTTTGAGACTAGTATTTCTCATAATTCTCCTTCATATTCTCCAGGCCTGAGTCTTTGCAGTGAGACAGGGGCAGCAATGAAAGTGGGACAAGGCCCAGACCCCCGTTCCATACTCTGCCTCACTTAGCTATGGACTGTGTCAGAGGAACTGGGCAGGCCCACACTGAGGTGTTCCTTCAGCCTCACATTGCTTAAGTATTTATTTAACAATTATTTAGTGGAGAGGCTGGAACAGGAAAGAAAGCAAGAACTGGGCAGACTCCTCCTCCCTGGAGAGTAGTTGAGAGGCAATGAGCTGTCATTTAAACTTGTCCCTAAGGGTTCTGATTCTCATGCCAAGCATTTTAAATCAGATGAAAAGAATTCTGTTAAATACACCCTTTTGCTTGGAGTGCCAAAGATTTTTCTGATTTCGACATCATGACATAAAGAGAAAATGGAAATAAGTGGCATTCAACATGGTGGGTTAAACTGACCAAGCAGCGCATGGCCAGCAGTGCTCAGCCCTGGGGCTGTCAGGCCCTTCAGGCCCCTGCCTGGGCTGAGAGGGTCCACATCTCACAGTCTCTGAGTGCACACAGGCGGTCCCATTGAGAAGCCCTACTGTGATCCTGCTCTTTCAGGATTGCCCCTCCGGAGATTGCTTCAAGCATACCTCTTTCTCACATTCCACTCTTACCAAACCATCCTTAAAAGTATATGGTGGGGGCACTGGACTTTAAGGGATTTGAAAAGAGTAAAATATTTGACAATGGCCAGGATACTTCACGAAGAGGCGACAGAGCTTTATTGTTGCTCGACGTAAAGCAGGAAGGTGAGATCAGGATCCAGGATAGCCTCTTGGGCCATGACAACAGACAAAACAGCTCACAGGGTGTGTCAGCCCATGGAAAGGGAAAAAAGGGTCAGGAGAAGCATCACTCTGGGACATGTCCTGGCTGCAAGTTTCTCCATAAGGGTTTCTCTGTGATGTTCAAGGTCTGGTCAGCAGCAGTCCCCAGAGCTGTGGCAGCAGCCAGAGCCCCCAGAGGGTTCACATTCACAGCAATCAGAGCTCTGGTGCTGGCGCCGGTGGAAGAGATGGGGCCTGTCGTGGCTCAGGCAGCAGCCACCACCCCCAGAGCTGCAGCAGCCCCCAGAGTTGGAGCCACAGCAGCCCCCAGAGCTGGGACCACAGCAGGAAGAGACTAGAGGTGGGCATGGGGCTGGGCACTGGGGTGGGCATCTGTGTGGGCATTTTGGGGGACACTTGGGAGGCTGCTGGCACTGTTGCTGGTTTTGCTGGCAGGACATCTCAGAGGGACTTTTTCAACCTGAAAGTTGAAATAATCAAACGCTTTAGCTGTGGAAAACCAAGGATGGCAATTTTATCTCTTTTAAAACTAAATCATACTGTGATGGTGAATAATATTCAGTGTGTGTATATGTATACACATTTACACAGATATATATCAACAAGTGAAAGAAAACAACTTAAATCTTTCCTGCTGAATGAAAATATACATTTGAAAATTAGATATAATAAGAATCTTCTTATTCTATCTTTTAGTAGATAGGCAGTATCTTCTAATCTTCATGAGCTTGAATAAAGTGTTCACACCCAAAAAAGTATCCATTTTTTAAACACAAGAATAAGCCCTTGATGAAACTGTCAGATCCACGTTTCTCCCAGCCCAAGGCAAGATTTCCAGAAACTCAAGTCAGACTGTGTCTCTTTCCTGCACATGAGAGCACAGAATCAAAGACACAACTCTCTGAAGCTTCCCTTCATCCTCCGATTCCCCTGTCCGCTCTGGTCTCCCAGGTTCCCACTCATCCTGGTCACACACAGGAGCGCAGACACGTCCCTGGGGAGTCAGAGCAGATGAGGGGCTGGAGCTGGATATGTCTTTTATAGGCCCTGGCTTGGCTCTGAGAAGGGCAGAAGGTGGTTCTTGCACAACCAGGCACATGCTGGATCATTCCTGACATTCCCCTGCTTCCTTGTCCCTACAGTCCAAGGAAGCGTTGGGATCTCCCAGGACGTCCCTCTGGGGCTGGGGTCTAAAGGAGCTTTAACCAGTCACAGCCTTCCCCAGGCCGGGTCCTCAAGGAGCTTCTGGGAGATTCTTAAGGAGCTAGTGCATGGACAAAGGCTAAAAGGGTGACTTCTGAGAACACCAGAGATCCTTGCCATAGCTTCCTTGTGCAAGTGTGCTATTCCAGCTTCTTCCCATCCCCAAGTGTAGTTTTCCAAGCCCTGCTCTCATAGCTAGGCTGGTTTCTTTGTGGCATTGAGTCAGAGACCATTTCCTTCCTAGAATATGATCCTCCCCTTCTGGTCAGATCCTCATTCCTGACCCCATGTCCCTGTGTAGCCCACAGAACCCTGCTAACAGGATCAATAAGTGAATCAAGATGGTTTCCTCAGATTTGGTGGTGATGGTCATTGTGACTGAACTTCTTCCCTTAGAAATTAAAATGTCTACTATGTGACAAGCTGTTTTTAAAACCAGGCAATAGTTTCTTGAATTGGAATCAGAAGAGCTATATGTTTGTGAGCACAGTGACATCAAAGACTTTAGACAATATAAATCCTCAACCGTAATACAGGCCTATTAGCACCTTCCTCTCTGAATTATTGGTTCCATCAAGTGAGGCTTAGCACATGATAAGACACAAGAAAGATACTTAAACAATGTCAATTTTTAAAAGAACAGGGACAGTGTTTGAGACAGAGAAATGGAGAATATTCAGTTCCTACCTTTGAAAATTCTATTTAAAAATATAAGTAGGCTAGCAAAAACTCTCTTAGGAATATACAGTGTACATTCAGGATTTTGAGATGTATAATTATTTCTAGTCAAGAGGGTGATGGGAATCAAATGATTTATTTAATCTTGTTTTGGTGAATGGCAGGAGAGTATGGAATCTGATACAATTTTGGATTAAATACATTCATCCATTAATCGATTTATTTCATCCATCCATTGAACATTTACTGATAACCTACTGTGTGGTGTAAATTAGAATACAGCTTTTGAAAAAGATAGTCTTTTCTTTCATATACCCTTGGTCTAGAAGGTAGAAGTACCTGATCTTTACATTTCTATTATACTAAGAGATGCCCCATCTCCAACAGTTTTATTTTCTAGTCTCAGATGTAGTCCCCTACCCTGGAGGGTTTTCAGGTCAAGAGTGAAAAACGTTGATATCAAAACCTAGCAATTAATCAAAAATATACTGTTGTGTCAGCTACTAGGTATTCAGTGCCTATCTGTCCAAACACTTAGGTTTGTAAAGGCGAACACCGAGTGTGTTGTGTGACCTCTAGAAATTCACAATTCAGTGGACATTCTGAAGACCTATGTGAAATCCATGTGCATATACAATGAGTCTATTTCCCAAGGAGATTGTTGGGACACTGGATCACCTGACAATGCCTGAGTAAATGTCATGCAAGGCTTCTCATTCTCCTTGACAAAGACAGTAGTAACCATGAAGGAAGAGAATGGGATGGGCTGCACCTTTATGAATGTGTGTGTGTGTGAGTGTGTGTGTGTATGTGTGTGGGCAGCATGTGCATGAAGGTGTGTTTGCAAGGCCAGCGACAAGCACAGCAGTGTGGCTTGTCACACAGCAGCTGGAGAGAGGACCACAAAGCCGATATGTGCCTCATTCACAGGAAGCCAGTCTCAGGGGACAAAATGTCCCTCCATATTTTTTGTGATAAAATATGATCAGTCACTTCTGAGATCAGGCTCACAGTCTTTGACACCAACATGTAAGAATTCTAGGTATTCTTGGCTCTATGTACACAGTCATCAAGTCACCAGAGCATAAGCTCAGAATCAGGTCTTACCTCTTATTTCTTTTCCTGGGGAGTCTAGCAGTTGACCATAGAGTATTGATTAGATGGATGAATGAAATGTTATTACAATAATTGCTTGGGAGTTATTTAAAATAAGCCACCTCCCCTTTGCCCAGAAATGGATCCTGCCAATGTCTCCTAAGAGACAGTTTGATCCTGTCATACGTCTCCTAAGAGGCAAAGATTTTGCTGTGACCTCAAACTAACTCTATCACGAAACCTACTCATCACTCTTTGTGGTACCTCCTCTCTTATTCACTAGGAATGGGACCTTACCAATGTCACCCATCCCTCTCCTTCAGCTTCTTCAATTAGTAGATTGATTATTTTATAGTTTCTTCTTGTGAAATGCATCTCTTAGCTCATTACAATCTGTCCTTCCCACTGAAAACAGATAACCCCAGTCCTAAGTCACCAGCTCATAAAGCAGACCTGGAGGTGAGGTGGGGAGCAATAGTTTCCTAACAAGGGGTGGCTGCAGAGTGACCTGGTCCCTGAAACTATTGCCCAGTGGCTAGATTCCTGCTGAAGCCATTTATAACTTCTGGGCACAAGAAGCTGGTGGGGTATCCTGGAATCTCCCAGGATTTTCCAAAGAGGTAGAGACAAGAATATCAAGAATATCTAGGCATGTACCTTTAATGTGTAAGAATCGCACCCTGCTCCTCCTGGAGCCAGAATAAACCCTACAACCTGCTCCAGGACCCTCTATATGAGGCCTCCTTGACCCCGGTGTTGGTCCCTCCTCTGTTTTTACTTCTCAGGTACCTGTCCTCTTCTTGGTCTATTGTTACTGTGAGTTTATCCAGAGAAGCCAAGGAAGGAGCCCTAGTCAGGAATGAGGCAGACAAATAGAGAGACCCTCTGGGAGAGTGGGTCTTCAGAAAGGACAGAGGGACATGGGTAAGGAGAAGGGCATGAGAAATAGTGCGTCATTTTGTGCAGTATGGGAACTAGTGCAGAAACATTAGTATGTCTGGCAGGAAAATTAGGGAATACCTGCTTTAAGTCTAGCTTGTTGAGAAGAACTTACCATATGCTGCTTGAATTTCACACAGTAAGTAGTGCGGGCCTTCCCAGTTTAACAGTAGAGAGCCGCTTGAGATCACAGACTCTGTAGCTAAATCACCTAGATTTGGATTCTGAGAACCAGGTACTTGCCATAGAACCTTAAAAATGTTCCTCAAAATTGTTTGTGCCTCTGTTTTCTCATCTATGAAGTGTAGAAAATAACTGTAATTACCTAATAGCAGCATTGTATAAATTAATTATTCCTTTGGTTGAGTGACACATAAAACACTTGTAAGAGTACACATAACAAGTACAAAAGTTTAGAATTACATAATTCTACAATTACTGTACATTGTTCTGAATTAGGTGTGGAGATGGAGCAATGCAACCGGCGTGGGGGTTGACTAGGATTGAAATCTGACCTAGCAAGGCCAGTGAGCAGCCATGAAATGGTAACATGGGATTGTCTTTCTGAATATTAATCATTTTGCCAATTATTTCCAAGCAGAGGGAAAATTGTTTAGAAAAAGAAAAGTATCCTTATTCTAGGTTTACACATGTGTTCTACTGCTGAATTCACTTTCAGCTTAACTCATGTTGAGATATCCTGCCAATGGAGCTAGCAACAGTAAGAGTCCCTCCCAAGAGCGTGCCAATAGGCTCTTCCCTCAGTCTCCTGAGTTTTTCTTAGCCCTGGGGGTAGTGGTGGTCCTGCTCTATAAGCAGCGGCTCCTGGAGGTAGCACAGGCAACACACAGTCAGTTGATGTTGGCTCTGGAGCTGCAGAGGCAGCAGTCACAGAGCTTGGAGAGTCTGAGAGAGCAGCACCACAGCTCTTGGGCACTGCTGTGGATCTCAGAGGGTCCGAGTAGAGATAACCACAAACAAAACAATTCATCCTGGCCCAAAACTCGTTTTCTATTCTCCCTTCTTTCTGGGCTTACCTTCTGGGGACTCAAGAGGATGACCAGGGAGAACTTTCACTTAATGTAGTGGTGAAAGTGCTCTCTGGGGATTCTGGCACAGGTGACAATCCATTGAGCTTTTCTTTTTCACAATGTGTCCTGATTACTGCTAACTCTCCTCACTGGGGTCATATTTCCAATAACCCAACTCAGAGTTAGTTATCAGCCATCTTCCCCCTCTAGGTATCCAGCCATAACACCACATAAGTTTTCTGCTTGCACATGTCTTCTCAGAGCCTCACCCTCTTCCTGCCCTTGAGAGATGATCCAGATCCCTGGTCCTTGGCCCACGTCTGGGTGTTGGGTGGACTAGAGTGGGAAGACAGGCAGAAGTAACCCTGAGCCTCCCCGAGGCGTCCATTAGCCAGTTCTTGTACCCGTCTCCAGGGAGCTCCCCACAGCACTCCAGAAATCAGCCGCAGGCAGGGAGTTCCCGTGCCAAATCAACCTTCCACCCAGGCTTGCCTCAGTGCATATGTCAGCGCCCATGTAGGTGGAACTGTGGCCATGACGTTCCTGAATGTTGGTGTTAAGAGTGAAGTGCAGTGCACCCAGAGAGTCTGTGTCATTATTTCCAGATCCCCAGCAATCCAGCTGTCTTCTCAGCAGGTCAAACTATATCAAGAACAACTTGATTGTATATGTGCTCAATATACGTGCCCCCTTCATTCTTAACTTACATCTTTATATTTTGTCCAGAACCAGACCATGTCCAGATATCAAAATTTACATTTCTTCATCTCCGTTGTACATAGAAGCAGCCTCACATACATACTCACATGCAAATGAGATTTAGGAAGTCGTTGGGGCTTTAGGAAAGTTCAGGGGAGAGACTCTATTGTGTTCAGAGCCTTTTACCTGTCCATTCTCCTTCTTCTTACCTGAAGCACAACCTTGTAGATCAGAACTCCATCAGGCACCCCGAGATCACCAACTGCCTCCCACAAAACAACCACTAACAATGAAATGACAAGACAGGGGGGTATCCATCTCTGAAGACTTCATGGAACCATCATACCAGCCATGGACTACCGACCTCTGACTTCATCATATATGAGTGGAAATAGCCTGCTTTCTTTTTTAAATTGCTGTAATTTTGAGTTCCTGTGATAGTACCAGAACATAAATTCTAACACATGTGCACATATGGCAAACACAAGGTAAGATGCAATGAAAATCAAATAGTTAGATTGGAAATTATCCTGTGTATGGATGGTTAGAGAAAAGAGAATGTTCACCATGAAAGGAACACATGGAGACCCAGGTAGCAGGCCACTGGGGAAGGGAAGGACCGGTGAGTTGCTCTTACTTAAGGCAGGGGTCCCTGAAAGCAGACTCGGGTGTCCACCTCTCTGTAGGCAGCCTTCACCTGCCCCAGGCAACCTTAGGTCTCCTGCTTGGTGTTCCATTTTATACTGTTTGGGTTTTTTTGTTTGTTTTGCTTGCTGACATGTAAACACTAAGGACAAAGGAAAACTTTTTAACCAACTCAAGAAACCCTGAAGCTATAAACGCAAATAAAGTCATATTTGAGTACATAAAAACTAAAAATGTTTCATAACAAAAGTCACATAACAGAGTCAAATCTGATGCATTAAATATTTTAATAAAGACAGATCAAGGTTAATATCCGTGATATATCAAAAGCTATTGAAAATTGAAAACAAAATTTAAAATCATACTATAAAATTTATAGAAATGGCCAATGTATACATTTTTAGAAGAACAAAATTACTACTGGTCAGAGACTTGAAATTGCAGTTAGTAATGAGACTGGCTGAGCAGAAGCTCTTTCGTTAGATCTCATTTGTCAATTTTGGCTTTTGTTGAAATTGCTTTTGCTGTTTTAGTCATGAAGTCTTTGCCCTTGCCTATGTCCTGAATGATATTGCTTAGGTTTTCTTCTAGGGTACTTATAGTTTTAGTTTTTATGTTTAAGTCTTTAATCCATCTTAAGTTTTGTATAAGCTGTAAGGAATGGGTGTAGTTTCTGTTTTCTGCATATAGCTAGCCAGTTTTCCCAGCACCATTTATTAAACAGGGAATCCTTTCCCCATTGCTTTTGACAGGTTTGTCGAAGATCAGATGGTTGTAGACATGCAGTGTTATTTCTGAGATCTCTGTTCTGTTCCTTTGGTCTACATATTTGGTTTGGTACCAGTACCATGCTGTTTTGGTTACTGTATCCCTTTAGAGGAGTCTGAAGTCAGATAGTGTGATGCCTCCAACTTTGTTCTTTTGGCTTAGGATTGTCTTGGCTAGATGGGCTCTTTTTTGGTTTTATATGAAATTTAAAGTAGTTTTTTCTAGTTCTGTGAAGAAAATCAGTGGTAGCCTCATGGGAATAACACTGAATTTATAAATTACTTTGGGCCGTATGGCCATTTTCACGATAATGATTTTTTCTATCCACGAGCATGGAATGTTTTTCCATTTGTTTGTGTCCTCTCTTATTTCTTTGAGCAGTGGTTTGTAGTTCTCCTTGAAGAGGTCCTTCACTTCCCTTGTAAGTTGTATTCCTAGATATTTTATTTTCTTTGTAACAATTGTGAATGGGAGTTCACTCAAGGTTTGGCTCTCTGCTCGCCTATGGTTGGTGTACAGGAATGCTGATTGTCACACATTGATTTTGTATCCTGAGACTTTGCTGAAGTTTTTTTTTATCAGCTTAAGGAGTTTTTTGGGCTGAGACGATGGGGTTTTGATAATATACGCTCATGTTGTCTGCAAACAGAGACAGTTTGATGTCCTCTCTTCCTATTTGAATATGCTTTGTTTCTTTTGCTTGATTTCTCCGGCCAGAACTTCCAATACTATGTTGAATAGGAGTGGTGAAAGACAGCATCCTTGTCTTGTGTCGGATTTCAAAGGGAATGATTCCAGCTTTTGCCCATTCAATACGGTACTGGCTATGGGTTTGTCATTAATAGCTCTTATTATTTTGAGATATGTTCTGTCAATACCGAGTTTATTGAGAGTTTTTAGTATGAAAGGGTGTTGAATTTTATCGAAGACCTTTTCTGCATCTATTGAGATAATCATGTGTTTTTTTTGATCATTGGTTCTGTTTATGTGAGGGATTACGTTTATGGATTTGCATGTGTTGAATCAGCCTTGCATCCCTGGGATGAAGCTTGCTTGGTTGTAATGGATAAGCTTTTTGACGTGCTGCTGGATTTGGTTTGCCAGTATTTTATTGAGGATTTTCACATCAGTGTTTATCAGCAATATTGGCCTGAAACTTTCTTTTTTTATTGTGTCTCTGCCAGGTTTTGAAATCAGGATGATGCTGGCCTCATAAAATGAGTTAGGGAGGAGTCTCTCTTTTTCTGTTGTTTGGAATAGTTTCAGAAGGGATGGTACTAGCTTCTCTTTGTACCTTTTGTAGAATTCGGCTGTGAATCCATCTGGTCCTGGGCTTTTTTTAGTTGGTAGGCTATTCATTACTGCCTTAATTTCAGAAGTTCTTATTGGTCTATTCAAGGATTTGACATCTTCCTGGTTTAGTCCTGGTAGGGTGTATGTGTCCAGGAATTTATCCATTTCTTCTAGATTTTCTGGTTTGTTTGTGTAGAGGTGTTTATAGTATCCTCTGATGGTAGTTGTATTTCTGTGGGATCAGTGGTAATATACCCTTTATCATTTTTGTGTGTCTATTTGATTCTTTTCTCTTTTCTTCTTTATTAGTTTTGTTAGTGATCTATTTTGCTAATCTTTTCAAAAAAGTTATCATCAAAGTGAACAGGTAGCCTACAAAATGGGAGAAAATTTTTGCAATCTATCCATCTGACAAAGATCTAATATCCAGAATCTATAAGGAACTTAAACAAATTTACAAGAATAATAAAAAAAAATCCTGTCAAAAAGTGGGTAAAGGATGTGAACAGACACTTCTCAAAAGAAGACATTTATGCACCCAACAAACGTGAAACAAAGCTCATCATCACTGGTCATTAGAGAAATGCAAATAAAAACCACAATGAGATACCATCTCATGCCAGTTAGAATTGTGATCATTAAAATGTCTGGAAACAATAGATGCTGGTGAGGATGCAGAGAAATAGGAACACTTTTACACTGTTGGTGGGACTGTAAATTAGTTCAACCATTGTGAAGACAGTGTGGCGATTCCTCCAGGGTAAAGAACCAGAAATATCATTTGACCCAGGAATCCTATTACTGGGTATATACCCAAAGACTGTCATTCTACTAAAAAGACACATTCACACATATGTTTATTGCACTACTATTTACAATAGCAAAGACTTAGCAGGAACCCAAATGCCCATCAGTGGAAGACTGGATAAAGAAAATGTGGCACATATACACTATGGAATACTATGCAGCCATAAAAAGAATAGTTCATGCCCTTTGCAGAGACATGGATGATGCTGGAAACCATCATCCTCAGCAAACTAATACAGGAACAGAAAACCAAACATTACATATTCTCACTAATAAGTGGGAAACAATGAGAACACATGGACACAGGGAGGAGAACATCACACACTGGGGCCTATTGGGGGAGGTAGGGCGAGAGAGAGCATTAGGACAAATACATAATGCATGTGGACCTTAAAACCTAGACGACGAGTTCATAGCTGCAGCAAACCACCATGGCACATATCTATGTAAAAAACTTGCACGTTCAGCACACGTATCCCAGAACTTGAAGTAAAATGAAAAGATAAAATAAAATGATAAAGAGCAGTAAGTCAAATATGACTCAGTGAAGTGGGTGATTTAAAATGTGGAGTGTACAGAATCTCAGACTAGTTAAATAGCTGGGTGTTTGTCTTAGTGGCAGTAAGTATGAGGAGGCAGCTGAACATCTTAATAGGAGACTCCATCTCTGTCAGAATCACTCTGCATTGAATCCATCATCTTCATGTAGACACCAGTCAGCCTGAACCTAAGAAGCACTCGTGCTTATTTCCCCTGCTGTTTCCCTGCTTCCGTCCCCTTCTATTAATACTAAAGATCCCCAGTTATTCTGACGCTTCTCCCGTTTCACATCTGAGGGTGGCTGGACAAAGAAAATAAGTATTGAAGGAGGAAAGGGCTATTCTTCCCTATAGCATCTTGTACCTTTTGTTCTTTCCTCCATGATTTTTCTAATAAATATTACCATCACTCATCCCACATCTGCCCAGCACATGAGCCAAGTGTCAGGACAGCATCCTGGGACTCAGATCTAACACTGAGAAGAAGAGAAGCCAGGTGTCCAAGGCGGCAAGTCAAAAGGCTGATCTTGACCAGAGTCACCCTCCCTGAAAAAGAGCTCAGTGACCATGGTGCAGGAGGAAGGGTCTCAACATTCGTTTGAATCATTTTATCCAACGATTGATTCTAACAGCCGGGGAGTTTTCCTCCATAGAGATGTGTTCCTCTCCCTAGAAAAGAACAAGTCTACAGAGCTTCCCAACCTTCCCAACGTCTGGAATATGCAGAAAATTACAACATGTGTCTGGCTTAGTGGGGAAAAAGGCAAAGCTGCCGTAGCCAGAGTTGACCCTCTAGAGCTCCATCCACCCTGCAGTTGGGGGAATCAGTTCCTTGGAGCAGCTTTTCATGTATCACCCACTCATGTCCTGTCCTTGCCTCATGAAGAGAATTTCTGAGGCCCTGACCTTTGGAGGAAATCAGAAATCTCAGAAGAGAAGAGAACAACCAAGACAATTTGTGAGTCAGAAATCAGAGCTTTATTATCGCATGAGGTAAAGGAGGAAAAGAAGCCATGTATTTGGGGTGCTCCATCAAGCACAAAGTTCTTCCAGGGAAGCCCCATGAGTCTTTTGTGGTCCCAGTCGACCCATGAATGGAATGAGAGCAAGTGGAAAGAGCTAAGCCTCAGGCTGTAGCAGGATCTTCACCATTCAGTCCCAAGAGCTCCTCTGTAGCCCAGGTCAGCAGCAGCCCCCAGAGCTGTGGCAGCAGCCAGAGGCCCCGGAGGATTCACTCTCACAGCAATCAGAGTTCTGGTGCCGGCGCC
>CAUYLG010013319.1:0-21171 GCA_963573385.1 Cacajao melanocephalus | reverse complement strand
AACAAAGAAGGTCATTACATAATGATAAAGGGATCAATGCAAGAAGAACTAAGTATCCTAAATATATATACACCCAATACAGGAGCACCCAGATTAATAAAGCAAGTTCTTAGAGACCTACAAAGAGAGTTAGACTCCCACGAAATACAGTGGGAGACTTTAGCACCCCACTGTCAATATCAGACAGATCAATGAGACAGAAAGTCAACAAGGAAATCCAAGACTTGAATGCAGATTTGGACCAAGCAGACCTAATAGACATTTGCAGAACACCCCACCACAAATCCACAGAATACACATTCTTCTCAGCACCACACTGCACTTACTCCAAAATTGACCTCATAATTGGAAGCAAATCACTCCTCAGCAAATGCAGAAGAACAGAAATCATAACAGTCTCTCAGACCACAGCGCAATCAAATTAGGACTCAGGATTAAGAAAAGCACTCAAAACTGCACAATCACATGGAAACTGAACAACTTGCTCCTGAATGACAAATGGACAAACAATGAAATGAAGACAGAAATAAAAATGTTCTTTGAAACCAACGAGAATGAAGATACAACATACCAGATCCTATGGGACACATTTAAAGCAATGTCTAGAGGGAAGTTTATAGCAATAAATGCCCACATGAGAAACAAGGAGAGATCTAAAATCGACACCCTATCATCAAAATTGAAAGAGCTAGAGGAGCAAGATGAAAAAAACTCAAAAGCAAGCAGAAGACAAGAAATAACTAAGATCAGAGCAGAACTGAAAGAGATAGAGACACAAAAAATCCTTTAAAAATTCAATAAATCCAGGAGCTGGTTTTTTGAAAAGATCAACAAAATAGACCGCTAGCTAGACTAATAAAAAAGAAAAGAGAGAAGAATCGAATAGATACAATAAAAAACAATAAAGGGGAGATCACCACCGATTCTCGGAAATAAAAACTATCATCAGAGATTACTACAAACAACTCTAAGCACATAAACCAGTAAAGCAGGAAAAAATGGATAAATTCCTGGACACTTGCACACTCCCAAGACTAAGCCAAGAAGTCGAAACCCTGAATAGACCAATAACAAGGTCTGAAGTTGAGGCAGCAATTAATAGCCTACTGACCAAAAAAAGTCCAGGTCCAGATGGGTTCACAGCCAATCTACCAGACATACAAAGAGGAACTGGTACCATTCCTGTTGAAACTATTCCAAACAATGCAAAAAAAGGGAATCCTCCCTTTTTATGAGGCCAACTTCACCCTGATACCAAGATCTGGCAGAGACACAACTAAAAAAGAAAACTACCATCCAATATCCATGAGGAATATTGATGCCAAAATCTTCAATAAAATACTGGCAAACCAAATCCAACAGCACATCAAAAAGCTTATCCACCACGATCAAGTAGGCTTCATCCTGGGGATGCAAGGCTGGTTCAACATACACAGATCTATAAATGTAATTCACCACATAAACAAAACCAAAGACAAAAACCACATGATTATCTCAATAGATGCAGAGAAGGCATTCAACAAAATTCAACAGCCCTTTATGCTAAAAACTCTTAATAAACTAGGTACCGATGGAATGTATCTCAAAACAATAAAAGCTATTTATGACAACCCACAACCAATATCATACTGAATGGGCAAAAATTAGAAGCATTCCCTTTAAAAACTGGCACTAGACAAGGATGCCCTCTCTCACCACTCCTATTCAATATAGTATTGGAAGTTCTAGCCAGAGCAATTAGGCAAGAAAAAGAAATAAAGGGCATTCAATTAGGAAAAGAAGTCAAATTGTCCCTATTCGCATACAACATGATCGTATATTTAGAAGACCCCATTGTCTCAGCCCAAAACCTCCTTAAGCTGTTAAGCAACTTCAGCTAAGTCTCAGGATACAAAATCAATGTGCAGAAATCACAAGCATTCCTATACACCAATAACAGACAGAGAGCCAAATCATGAGCAAACTCCCATTTACAATTGCTACAAAGAGAATAAAATACCTCAGAATACAACTAACAAAGGAGGTAAAAGATCTTTTTAAGGAGAACTACAAACTACTGATCAAGGAAATAAGAGAAGACACAAACAGATGGAAAAACATTCCATGTTCATGGTTAGGAAGAATCAATATTGTGAAAATAGCCCTACTGCCCAAAGTAATTTATAGATTCAATGCTATCCCCATCAAGCTACCATTGACCTTCTTCACAGAACTGGAAAAAAACACTTTAAACTTCATATGGAACCAAAGAGAGCCCACATAGCAAAGACCATCCTAAGCAAAAAGAGCAAAGCTGGAGTCTTCACGCTACCTGACTTCAAACTATACTACAAGGCTACAGTAATCAAAACATCATGGTACTGGTACCAAAACAGAGATATTGATCAATGGAACAAAACAGAGGCCTCGGAAGCAACACTACACATTTAAAAGCACTTGATCTTTGATCAACCAGACAAAAACAAGCAATGGGGAAAGGATTCCCTGTTTAATAAATGCTGTTGAGAAAACTAGCTAGCCATATGCAGGTAGCTGAAACTGGACCTCTTCCTTACACCTTATACAAAAATTAACTCCAGATGGATTAAAGATTTAAACATAAGAA
Source organism: Cacajao melanocephalus (assembly GCA_963573385.1). NCBI lineage: Eukaryota > Metazoa > Chordata > Mammalia > Primates > Pitheciidae > Cacajao > Cacajao melanocephalus. Next base: position 18,566 of record CAUYLG010013319.1, on the reverse strand, counting down.
CTAACACCATAAAAACCCTAGAAGAAAACCTAGGCAAAACCATTCAGAACATAGGCACAGGCAAGGACTTCATGACTAAAACACCAAAAGCAATGGCAACAAAAGTCAAAATAGACAAATAGGACCTAATTAAACTTAAGAGCTTCTAAAAATTTTTGCAATCTACTCATCAAAGGGCTAATATCCAGAATTTACAAAGAACTAAAGCAGATTTGCAAGAAAAAAAAACAAACAAACCCATTCAAAAGTGGGCAAAGGATATGAACAGACACTTTTCAAAGGAAGACAAATATGCAGCCAACAAACATGAAAAAATGCTCATCATCATTGGTCATTAGAGAAATGCAAATCAAAACCACATTGAGATACCATCTCACACCAGTTAGAATGGCAATCATTAGAAAATCTGGAGACAACAGATGCTGTGTAGAAAAAGGAACAATTTTACACTGTTGGTGGGAGTGTAAATTAGTTCAACCATTATGGAAGACAGTGTGGCGATTCCTCAAGGATCTAGAAATAGAAATTCCATTTGACCCAGCAATCCCATTACTGTGTATATACCCAAAGGATTATAAATCGTTCTATCATAAAGACATGTGCACACGTATGTTCATTGCGGTGCTGTTTATGATAGCAAAGACCTGGAACCAACCCAAATGCCCATTGATGATAGGCTGGACAAAAAAAATGTGGCACATATACACCATGGAATACTATGCAGCCATAAAAAATGACAAGTTCGTGTCCTTTGTAGAGACATGGATGAACCTAGAAACCATCATTCTCAGCAAACTCACACAAGAACAGAAAACCAAACACTGCATGTTTTCACTCATAGCCGGGTGATGAACAATGAGAACAGTTGGGCACAGGGAAGGGAACAACACTCACAGGGCTAGGTGGGGGGATGGAGGGGAGGGGAAGAGAAGCACAGCAGTGGGGGCAGGGAGGATGGGCAGGGATAACACCGGGAGAAATACCTGACATAGGCGATGGGGAGTGGGGCGGGATGGAGACAGCAAACCACCATGGCATGTATATACCTATGCAACAATCCTGCAGGATGCAGGATGTGCACATGTACCCCAGAGCCCATGTACAATAAAAAAATAAAAAAGAATTTATGGCATCTGAATGTGTGCATGTTCATGGATTACATATATTATATACATGATTATATTATATATCTATTACATAATAGTAAGTATAAAGAACAAAAAGTAAATTTTATTCAAAATTATGCCTATTATTCAATTGTATGATCTTTTTTAAGATTCAAAAATGAATTAAAGTTTTCATATCAGGTGAATTACTGAAACAATATTTTGGATTTGGTGACATCAAGGGGATGGAGGGACATTTGTCACCTTGTTATTTAAATAATTCTTTGAAAACTCATTAGGCTTATCAATTAAACTAGCTGCCTGCGGCTGACTACCTGAGGCCTATGGGGAGGCTGCGTTTCAATGGAAAGCCTTCTTCAAGATTCCACTGTGTATTCTGAGACATGAAATGAGTGCCTTGGTAAGCATCTAGTGTCTAGAACTGCAAATGAGATAAGAAATATCCCATTAGGGCCTTGTATTATGGCCTTAGGATATGTAGAGAAATATGTTAATTTAGTTTATATTTTGGGTATCTGTGAAACAAGAGATTCACAGAGTCCTTTAAAGTGCAACTCTCAGGCAATGGCCTAAGAGTTGTAAAAATATACATATGAGGCCAAATGACCAGGACATCCATTGCCAAGATGAATGCCTAGAGTGTGCCACTTGTGCTGACCCTTGGGTTGTGTTCCTTATCAGGAACATCTTGGTTAAGGAATTAAAAGCATCAACTCTCCACTGAGTTCTATCATGTATAATTGTGGCAACATCATTGGTAAAGTGTATGGCCTTACATCGCTTTTCATTCAGTTGATCCCAGGGGGCTCTCCAGATAGCAAAGGACTCTGAGAAAGGGGTGACTTCCCCTAGTACCATGGTTTTTGACAAGGGACTGATGGTAGAGGAGACCACCACCTTCTACAGATAGAATATGCCAGAATGCCCAAGTTTGACTCCATCTTGTAGCAAAGAAGTGTCATAGGCATGCCAAATTCATGGGGTACTACTCCAGTGCATTACAAGGCATTACAGTAGCTGGGTGCAGAGGGTCACAGGCTCAAAATATAGTACAAGACCAGGAAAGGCAGTTACTTGCATCAGAAGCCCATGAGCCACTTATGATCACCACCCTGTGGCCCGCAGACTCCAGAAGGCATGAGATGAGGTTGCAAGAAGCCTCTGAGGGCACTAACTGGAGTGCCTATTGATTTCATTTTGGACAGCTTCTACAGCCTTTGGTTGAGGAGGTTCCCCTTTAAGATGGGCAATCTGTAAGTAACATTAGTGAGATTAAAGAAAATTTGCAAAAGAATATGTTGTCTCCAGAACCCAAAAAAGACTAAAAGATGTTGGACTTGTATTAAACTTGTGGGTACTGAGAGGGTTAATAACTGTTTTTTTGGCAGTATCAGGGATGGAGCAGCTTTTGGTTTACCAAATAACTTTTAAGAATTTAACAGAAGTAACAGGGTTTTGAACTATGTGTGAGATAATTATCCACCCTTTTTGTGTGAGTTCCTTTGTGAGTATTTGTATGTTCTTAATGAATATGTCAAACAAATTTTCCTGGAGAAGGATGTCATCAGTGTAATATACCTGTGTTCCTGGAGAAAGGTGGATGTCATTAAGATCTTGCCTACAAAGATTGTGTGCAGTGGCAAGGCTGCTGAGGTATCCCTCGAGTAGCCTGGTAAAAATATATTGTGTCTCGTGGAGGAAAAAGCAAACTGTGACTGCTAAGCTGTTGACATTAGCACCAAATGGATTATATTAGCCTAATTTGTAGTAGTAAAATATCTATCAGTTGCTGATTGGATGGAGTCTGAAGTTTCAATACTCAGTTTGCTGGGAATAGGGGCCTGAATTGCATGGGACCATGGCATTAAGATTGCAGTAGTCTTCTGTGCTGCACCATTTATTTGTTCCAGGTTTAAGAACAGGCCAAATAAGCCAAATTGGGTTGTTAAATGGAGAAGCAGTGGGGATAATCACCCCTGCACTCTATAGCTGTCACATAACAAGTTTTGGTTTGTTTTGTTTTTTAAAGATGATTTTTTATTTGTTTATTTATTTTTGAGACCAAGTCTCGCTCTGTTGCCAGGCTGCAGTGCAGTGGTGCAATCTCGGCTCAGTGTACCCTCTGCCTCCCGGGTTCAAGCAATTCTCTTGCCTCAGCCTCCCGAGTAGCTGGGATTACAGGCATGTGCCACCATGCCCAGCCACACATAACAAGTTTTAATCCTCAAAGGCCCTGTTTTAAATTACACTGAGCTGTGTTAATAAGTATTTTAACTTTGGTTGGAGGCAGAAGACTCATGAGTTCCCATTTTGTCAAGCCAATTTATAAGTGTCAAAGATTTAATCTAATTTCCATTTACTTTTCATTTGGTCAGAGCGTCCATGTCTATTGTGGGATATTTTAGGGCAATGATTGCTATGACCATGATGGGGAATTTGGGCAAGACGGTAATTCTGATGGTTAAGATGAGGCATATCTCTTTGTCCTCTTTTATATTCCATTACTCCTCTAATATTATGGGGGATACTATGTGTAAATTAGTAAGATCCCTGGTCATAACTGTAATCTGAGCCCTACTGCCAGCTGAAAACATGAAGGTTTGCCAATTGGTGCATTTCAGCAGGTATTAAAGTTAATTAAAAGCCTATGCTCTAGAGGCACAAAAGCCAATCAGTGCCCCTTTATCTTGGATATATAAATTATATAAATGCTTTTAACGTATTTTGAGTTTCCAATTGGGTCAAATTGTAGATCTTCGTTTTAGAGTTTTTGTTGTTGTTGTTGGTGGTGGTGGTGGTGATGGTTTTCCCCCTCCCCCAGTATCCAGGGTTTTGTCGTTGTTGTTTGCTTCTTGCTTTGCTTTTTTTAATTCTTTTTTTTTTTTCCAGTGGTGGTGGTCACTGGACATATTTGGTGGTGGGGTGGTGGTAGGGGATCCTCTTTACCCTCATGATATTTATAAGTTTCTTCTCCCAGAAAATTTCAAATTAGTATCATCAAGGTTAGGGGTTTTCCCCACAGCAATGGTTAATTTATATGTTGTAAAGACCCCGGGCTTAAGTGCGGTTTGAATTAATGGTGCCATGGGGGTACCCAGTGCCACAAGGGCATCGTAGGTATTTCTCTATAACCTTGAAGGTTAGGATCTTTATTGCAGCAGAGACATAGTAAGCAGAGTGGTACAGGGAAAGAAAGCTAGGTTTATAACCCAGACTCAGTAGACCAAAATTCTCTCCTGCTACCACTGCCCCACATTTTCTGTCTTGTGGATGTTCTCCCTCTTTCTTTCTTTCTTTCTTTGTTTCTTTCTCTGCACAAATTCCTTGAGAATATTTTGAGTTTGTAGCTAGGTGAAATTGGATCTTTCAGTTTGTTTCTGTACAATCACCTGTAGTGCAGAGCTTCTTGGGTACGTATGAGGAAACACTCAGGAGCTTAGTGGCCTTTCTCAGAAGCGGCTGCCCCTTCCTCCAGGTAGTGTGAGTCAATCTCTCGAGGGCTGAGGTCCGTATCCAGTAAAGTCATTAGTCTATGGCTCAGATAGGGCCAGCAGGTCCACAATTGCAGGATTGGCCATTTGGTGTGCTGGTAGGCAGCAGTGCTGTGCCCAGGCATATTGGCTATGGGTTTTGCATTGGGAGATCATTTGAGTACCAAATGCTCCTTCCTCTCCCCACCCTTTTCTTTTTTCATTAGCATCTGTGCCACAGGCTACCATGGATCTGCATCTCCATCTCGATGCCCTTCAGAGTCAGGAGAGCATGAGCAACCACAGCTCAGGAAGCAGCAGCAGCAGAGACCAGAAAGGTCACTACCTTTGCATGAACAACAATGACAACCAGAATACCATGCTTCATTCTCCATGGGGTGGTCGCCTTCCTTCCTACAAACCTCACACAGGGCTATCTCTGTGCCTGTTCCATAGGTGTACCATTGCAAGCAATGTCTCTATTGCTGCCCCAAGCAGCCAGTGACATTCACCAGGCTAGACATGGTGACCAGAGAGCTCTAGCCTGAGCTCTGGTAAGCAGGACTGAAGAACTGACCAGTTAAGGCACTGTTTTCTCATTGCATTTATAGGCTGAAGCCTCAGAGATCACCTGCCAAACACAGGCTGAACCTGACAGCAGGTCATATAGTTAACAACCATTTTCTTCTTGGAGACAAGAGCATTGTAGAGTAAAAAGAGATGACATACCACAGTGCCACATAGGCCATAGCTCAAGCCCATCAGCAATTAGCAGTTCTGTCTCATGTAGCCTTGCCATAGAACCAAATAGCCAAAGAACAGCTAATTTTAGCTGACTAGGTGTCTTCAGAAATGGCTGGGCATGTCACATGGTTCATAACACCAGTGGATTTTATTGCTTTCTATTCAACCCATCAGTGAAGGAAATATTCCTGCCCTGGAAATTCAGAGATGCCAAGACACCCAACAAACACCCAACATTGGACAGATGAGATCCACAGCAGTTTACTGGTCACACATACTCACCACCCAAGGAGAGGAGCACTGCAGGCCATGCAGGAGCACGTGGGGGTTGTAAACAGGAATAATGTGAACAACCAGGGGCTGTGGGAGTAATAGTAACAAGAAGGCGTGCCACTCCTGGGTTCCCACAAGAGGACATGATGGGCTTGTTTGAATAATTCTGTGGGCTTTCAGGGAACTGAAACCTATTACTCAGGGATAAGCAGGAACTGTGCCTCTGATAGAGTTGTTTGACTAGGATATCTCATCCACCGGAGTAAAATGGGGAGAAAAACTTGTGATTAGGCCACTCACAACCTTCCCAATTTTACCAGATGTTGGGGCAGCATATAATATTGAGCCTTAATTTCAGGCCATATAGCATGTGGGGGAATGAATCCTATAGATAATCATGAAATGTTTGAAATTTTACCCCAGAGAGAATAAGCTTTAATGTGGAAGTGAATGATTTTACTTTGAATCACAAGATTGTTTTCTACTATGAAGGAAAAATGGGGACCTGTGAGTTAAAATAAGTTGTTAAAGAATAATGTGGTTACATTATTACATATCTGGGCTTTTGTTGTTTTTGTTTTTTGTTTTATTGTAATGGAATAACATGTATATCTTGCTATTGTTTGGATAATAAATAATTGGAACTAAGCCAGAACTTACTTTTCTGACATTGTGGAAAAATTAACATCTTAAAGAAAACACAAAAATCTAATACACAACTGTTTAAAACATAGAATAAAATATTTTGAAAACTTTTTAAAAATGATTGTCTGTGTTGGCAAATACATGTGAGAATTCTTTATGAGCCCAGAACAATGAGAAATCACAAATCTGGAGAGGCAGGTAAGTGTTATATCCAGAGGCTGATCTGGGTTACTGGTAACCCACAACTTCCATTTTAAAGTGCCATGTTCTAGAGACAAGAGAAGAAACCTAGGTGAAAAATCGGTTTAGGTAACCAGAATAAAGCTTGGATTTCTAAAAGTGACATGCTCAGTAAAAGGGTAATATGACAAAACTCTAACCTCCAAAGAAGACAGTAAGGAGACTTGCCGGTCTTGACTTTGCCTTGGATGGAAAGGGGGAAAAGGCTCTTTTAATAACGTATGAACAAAAATGAAACCTCACATTAAGTGTGCAAATTTGCAACTGTGTAGTCTATTATCTGAACAAAAGCCATGTTGAGAATATAAGGCTAACCAATCTGGTAGTACCCCAGACACCCAGCAGAGGCAAATTCAGAGCTTAGGTAGAGGAAAACACTTAAACCGAGGTCTCAGGTAATTTTAAGAAAAAAGGTGGTTTGTTTTGTTTTTTTGAGATGGAGTCTCACTCTGTTCCAGGCTGGAGTGCAATGGCATGATCTCGGCTCACTGCAGCCTCCACTTCCTGGGTTCAAGTGATTCTCCTGCCTCAGGCTCCTTAGTGTTCGGGATACAGGTGCACACCACCACACCCAGCTAATTTTTATATTTTTAGTAGAGACAAGGTTTGACCCTGTTGCCTAGGCTAGTCTTGAACTCCTGACCTCAGGTGATCTGCCTGCCTTGGCCTCCCAAAGTGCTGGGATTACAGGCATGAACCACTGCACCCAGCCTTAAAGAAAAAGTTTTTTAAAATCTGATCTCAGAATCCCAATTCACAAAGCGACTAAGGAAATAAGCCTCCATGAGAAAGATTCCACAAAAACAGTAAGCAATAGGATCAGAGTATAAATAATTTAGATATTGGAATTTTTCATAGAGAATTTTTTTCACTATTTGAGAAGAATGCATTTTATTTTTAGTACTGTGGCATAATATGTAACTTTTTATAATAATAACTGTATATATGATGTAGCATAGGTCTTAATTGTATCATTGATCACACAGGTATATGTTAAAATAGTTAACATTTTTATGCCCTAACATGAAGCATGATGTCATGCACTTTTTCCTCCATTATTCATTTGGAATATATTCTACAACATGATCCAAAACATAAGAACTTGTGACTTATAACTTTTGTTTAAAGCCATAATTGTGCAATAATTTGCTACAGAAAGATTCAATTGACTTCTCTTATGAAACAAGTTTCACTGTATCAGTTCAATTGTTCTGTAAAATATCCTTTAAGTAATATAACATTTTAATGCATTGTGTATAATGTACACATGCATATTGTCTATGTACTGAACACATATTGTATGTGATATTATTACTCTTTGTGAAAAATTTTTATAGCCTTACTATATTTGAGAAGAATAAATAAGGATATTTCTTTTCATTTTTTATTTATTTTAAACTTACAGAATTTTAATGGGAAAATGCTTATGTCATATGTTAGGCAAACACAGAAGGAAACAGTACAGTATTTTGAAAACCATTTAAAACCTCACAAAAAAAAAAAGAAAAGACTGGAAGAAGACAGTTGCTCTTGTGTGGTGAGATTATGGTTTTTATTTCAATGATTAAAACGTTCCCTTATTAGTTTTATTATGAGGAAAAAATATGTAAGTATAAATGACTAAGTAATAAGATACTGTAATACAATGAACTAGACTTTAAAAAAAGCAAAGCAGATTGTCTAGAAATAAAAATATAATAATTGGAAATAAAAACAGTGTGTGGATTATGCAGCTGATTAGACACAGCTGAAGAGAGAATAACTAACTAGAAGATCTGAAGGCATTATGCAGAATGTAGCACAGAGAGACAAAGATGAAAAATATGAAGGAAAAATTGAAAAACATCATCAATAGAATGAGAGTGCCTATCTCATATGTTTAATTAGACTTCCCAAGGAAATAATAAAGGATACAGGATAAATATTCAAGAGATAATACCTGACCACTTTCCAGAATTGATGAAAGTCTCAAATTCAGAAATCCTAACAAATCTTAAGAAGGATAAACAACACCAAAGAGATAAACCCTTAAAATAAGCCAGAAAAAGAAAGCTTTACATAAGAATGGCAATTGCATCATAAGTGTATTAGTCAAGTTCTTCATATATATATATATATCTACATATAGATATAGTATATCTTCATATTTCTTTGGGAAGTATAAATATATATATATATATATATCTACATCTACATATATAGCTAGAGAGAGAGAGAGAAAGAAATTGGTTCATGCAATTATGGAGGCTGAGAAGTTACAAGACTCTGGCAAGCTGGAGACTCAGGAGAGCTGATGGTATGGTTCCAGTTTGTGTTAAAATCTCATAACCAGGAGACCCAATGTTGTCAGTTCCAGTCCAAGTCTGAATTTAAGATAGAAGATTAAAGACTGAAGACAGCTTGAAGACATCAGGCAGAGAAAGCAAATTCTCCTTCTATCTTTTTGTTCCATTCAGGACTTCAAGGCATGGGATGTGGCCCATTCATATTGAAGAGGGCAATGTGTTTTATGCAGTCCACTGATTCAGATGCTTCTTATTTGCAAATACCCTCACAGACACACCCTGAGTAATGAGTAACCAAGTATCTGAGCACCTTGTAGCCCAGTCAAGTTGACATATAAAATTAGCCGTCACAATCAGCAAACTTCTTAACAGCAAAAATAGAATACTGTGGAATAATATTGTGAGGTGCTTTCATCCTAAAATAGTATATTTGTAAGAATGAAGATGAAAATAGATTTTTCAGACATCAAAAAACTATGGTTTCATAGTTCCCACAGGAATTTCAAAGGCTGAACTCCAGGGGAAGAGGTGAATTATCTCAGAGGAATTGGAACATGAAAAAAATGTGGAAATATAATGGTATTATGGATATATATTGAAGACTAATTCTTAAATACTTAGATATATACTAAGGTATTTGGGTATGCAGTGTCATCGTAGGGAGCTTGATTTCAGTTGGTGAAATAAAAACTCTGTGTGTGTGTCTGTGTGTGTGTGTTTGTGTTTAGAGAGATTAAATATAGCAAACTGTTGATCATTGAATCAGGTGGAGGCTCATGCTTGAAATCCCAGTACCTTGGGAGGCCAAGAAGGGAGAATCACTTGAGGCCAGAAGTTTAAGACCAGCCTTGAACTCTACAAAATGTTTAAAAATTAGGCAAGTGTGGTGCTGCCCACCTGTAGTTCTACCTACTTGGGAGGCAGACAAGACATTGCTTTTAGCTCAGACAGTTGAGGTTGCAGTGAGTTGTGATCATGTCACTGCACTGCAGCCTAGGAAACAGAAGGAGACCCTTTCTAAAACTAAAATCTACCAGAAAGACACCATAGCCAAAAGCCATCTATTTAATAATCCTTAGAATTTTTGTCACAAATTATTATAAACAAAATCTGTAATTTCCATGAGCAAAAATTTTTCCACTAATACCTAATTTTGTAGTGCCTTTGTGAATCCTCCAAGATCATCATGGTTCAATGACCACATTAATAATCAAAGCCTTTTTCACAAATCAATGGACAATAAGTGTATTTGTCTATTTCTAGAGTGCCTATTTTACTTTTTTATTCTACCTGCCAACCCTTGAGGAATACCACACAGAATTAATAAGTATGACTTTGTGAGCCATGAAGTCTGAAAGTGTAAGTCCTTTACCTTTTCCTTTCTTTTTGAAATAAGAAGCTATTCTCAGTCTGTTGCATTTTCATATGAATTTTTGGAATCAGCTTATTACACCTATTATGGTAGATTTGCTTTAAAAACTTCCCCTTTTAATATGCTCTAATGGTTCTCCTTAACATCAGACTCTATTTTCAAAAAATGCATCTTATACACACCTTTGCTACGTGATGTAGAAATTTTCATGATTCCCTGGCACTTACAGGTTATGTTCACATATTTTAATGGCATTAATTTTCTTTGCAACTATGTTATGACTATGCTCCAACTCATTTTTCCAACTCCATGTGGCATAACACTCCATGACAGTGAAATGTTCCTTCTCTCTTATTTGGAACTTGCTTTTTACACTCCCCTATTTTAGCGTACAGATATTTCTCTGGCTTGGTAAGCCTTTTCATTCCCTTTCTACCTGTGCGGATTCCTCCCAATTTTAAGGCTCTGTATGTGTTCTACAGCCTTTGTGAAGTATTCCTTAATCACCCCAAAATTAAACACTCATTTATCTTTTACATTTCTACGGCATTTTTATTTATAATACTTATTTGAGTATATCATATATTTACTTCTATTTTTACATTTCCTTTAATATGCATCTATTTCATCTGTACAATGAGTTTACACACTCTTTCAGGGTGGGGACCATATATTAAGCTTCTTCGTGTGTCCCTACTGTTTCTACACAATGCTTAGTCTTATTTGTAACTGTTTGCCCAGAGTCTTGCACTGAATGGAGTATATTGTAGATGCTTAACAATAATTGATTGAATGAAGACTGAGACTGTGCTCAATAAATGTTTGCTGAGGTGTAATTGAACGGGAAAATAATGAGTTGTCAGATGAAATGGGTTCCAATCGTGTCTCTGTCACTTGCTAGCTAGGTTTCACCAAACAATTTTATTCCTGTGTCCTCAATTTCCTCGCCTTTAAAATGAAGATAGTAGTGACTAACCCACAGTATAGAATCACAGGAACAAATTATCATTAAAGTGCTTTAAAACAATGCATACTTACCACATGTGTATGCCATTTTTTGTATTACAAAAATCTTCATTATAAAACATTTGGAAAAATTAAAATTCAAAGAAGAAAATAGAAATCGTTTATAATAACATCACAGAAAGAAAATATTATAATTTCAATATATTTCCAATAAAATGTTTTTCTGTACATGTATTTTAAAACTAATATATGCATAGTGGTTTTAAAGTTTTAAAAATTTATTTTTTTAATATTTTGTGTATTTTCATGGCCTCATTTGTCTATTAACATATAGTACTAAAGGACAATAGTAACACAATTCTGTACAAAAAGTTTTTATACAAGTAATGTATCGGCCAGGCACAGTGGCTCATGCCTGTAATCCCAGCACTTTGGGAGGCCAAGGCGGGCAGATCACAAGGTCAGGAGATGGAGACCACGCTGGCTAACACAGTGAAAACTCATCACTACTAAAAATACAAAAAATTATCCAGGTGTGATGGCACACACCTGTAGTCCCAGCTACTTGGGAGGCTGAGGCAGGAGAATCGTTTGAACCCAGGAGGTAGAAGTTGCAGTGAGTGAGATTGCAACACTGCACCCAGCCTTTGGTGACAGAGCAAGACTCTGTATCAAAAAAAAAAAAAAAAAAAATTAAATGTATCAATTTAAATAATGTTACTTCTATTAACTTAATTGCAAGTTAATATAAACATCCATAATTTGATGAAAAAATATTTCAATAAGATGATTTTTCTTTCTAAAGTTGTTTGCCATTTGGTTGGGATTTTTTTTTTCCTCTGTGACCCAGAAAAATCCTCAAAACAACTCTTAATTTTTGTTACTGTAATTTTGATTGAATTTTTTGCTTGCTGCAACACTGTAATGATTTCTTCTGTAAAGTACCAAAGAGAACTTAGAAAACAAATCAGAGCTTGAAAAGGCTTAATCATTTCTCGCCTTTCCTTTGTTTGAAGGAAAAAAATGAATATTATATTCATTCAAATAGAAACTAAGAGATATCCTAAGAATTTTTCTTTAAACTGATGAAATAGAACAAAAACACACTACTGAAACTTTTAGAATTGGGTGCATTTAAAAAAGCATCATACCTATCTATTTTATATTCATTTATTTATCCAATTTAATTAAAGAAAGGTTTATAAATAATTTCAATTCTCAGCCATGTTCCTTGCTTTGTGGCTATGCATATTTTACATAGTTGGTATATGCTCTGAAATGTTAACATCCGAGAAAATTTTATTTTTTCAAAACTGTTATTAGAAATTTAGAATTATGTTGATTTGGGAAAGATTAAGTTTAAAAAAAAATTTTAAATAAAGATGGGGTTTCTCCATGTTGGTCAGGCTGGTCTCAAACTCCCGACCTCAGGTGATTCACTACCTTAGCCTCCCAAAGCGCTGGGATTACAGGTGTGAGCCACTTCGCCTGGTGAGAAAGATTACATTTTTAAGATATAATAAAATGACATCAAATAAATATCATCTAGCTTCAAACTAAATGATATGTAAAATATATTGTGATATGCTTGTGTATGTGCTGCTGAAAAAATTCTAGCAGGATATACACCAGAATTACAACAGTGCTATCACTGAATAGCAGGTTGGCAATCAGTTTTTCTTCTTTATGTCTTTCAGAATTGTTCTTTTCCCAATAAAAAGAAAATATTAATGTCATATGCAAAAAGAAAAGAAATTCATGTTAAAAAAGGAAAGTGGAAAAACAATTATTTTATTTTTTGAGTGTCTGTTGAATAAGCATCAGGCATGGGTTTTGGTCCTATGAATACATCAATGAAATAACCTACAAAAACAAAAGCTCTGCTTCGTGGAGCTTACCTTGTACTGAAGGGAGACAGACAATAAGTAACAACTGCAATCATAAGCAAATGAGAATACATGTTAGAAGCTAATGAGTGCTAAGAGAAAGTAAGAGGAATCAGAAGCTGGAGAGAGGAGTTGCAATTTTAAACAAGGTGATTAAGGCAAGCGCCACTGAGAAAGTAGGACTCTCACCATGTTATCTTTTGTGACCCTTTTTCCTCTGCTGTATTATCTCATTTTAATATTACTCAGATTAAGAATTTCTTTTTAGGCATCATGAAGAAATCAGGAATTTCAATCCCATTTTAACCATTGGAGAGAACACTTAAACATGGTTTGTTTATGAAAGTATGTGAAAATTTCACCTTTAGGGAGAAATCCTCCTATGGGCAGTGTAGCGGAGATATGGTTTTCTGTGACTGCTGACTTGTATGGTTCAGATGTTGCTTTGTGTGTTGGGAAGCAGTTTGTAAATGATTTTTTAAATGCCCTTTTAAATAGTATCAACTTTCTGGAAATGTCTCAGAGTTAATTTTTTTTTTTTTTTTTTTGACATGGAGTCTCGCCCTGTTGCCCAGGCTGGAGTGTAGTGGCACGATCTCGGGTCACTGCAAACTCCTCCTTCTGGGTTCAAGTGATTCTGGCTCAGCCTCCAGAGTGACTGGGATTACAGGCGCCCACCACCACGCCTGGCTAATTTTTGCATTTTTAGTACAGACTGAGTTTCACCATTTTGGCCAAGTTGGTCTGAAACTCCTGACCTGAGGTGATCTGCCCACCTCAGCCTCCCAGAGTCCTGGGATTACAGGCATGAGCCATTGCTTCCAGCTGCATTAATCACTTTCTGGGGTCTTTATAGTCCAACATCAGAGGCTGTCTCTAGAGCCATGTCAACACTGTTGCTTAAAAGAATAATTGATATTCATAATGATAGTCTCATAGTGCCTATAAATTTATATGACAGATATCTAAATGAATTTCATTTGTGTAGTTGTTAACCAAGCACAGTTACAGCATTAGTTCATTCGAGTCCAGAGTAGTAAAATAGATAATATATATCCTACTTTTTATAAATGTAGAGTGTTAACAAAGAAATTAGATGTTTTTCTGGAAGTTGAAAGTCCAAGATTCAATTTCAGGAATGTTCACTTTTAGGCAACCACACTTTCCATTGCTCCATACAGACTGTGTAACAAACAAGAGGACTAAATCAGGGCAGTCACTTTGAGAGTGTGTTAATGCAGTTCAGTAGTGCTCAAAGCTCTGCTTTGAAATCATCATTTAAAATAGTTTTCTTTTGAATATGTGCCAATCTAAATTACCTAAGAAGGTTTTGAAAAGTAGTTGAGGTCATTCTTAGTACAAAGAGACGGGTGATCAAGTGGGACATATTTTTTTAATTAAAAACAGTTTACTATAAAATGTTATACCTTAAATAGAACATGTTACCACTATTTGATATGAGTGTAAAATGAGTTGCAATGATGGAGTCACAAAAACAGTTTCAGAAGTAGAATATATGGCTACTTAAAGTAATTGCTTTAATAGGTGATACACACTTCCATCTATAAATTTTGGTGTGTTAGTAAAAGTAGTTCTATTATTTGGTATCACTCTGCATTTTCCCTTTGAAAGACAAGTAAGTGTATATTAATTATAAATGCTTTCTGAAATGAAAGCATATTATTTAAAGTGTCCATGCTTAGCCAGATGTGGTAGCTAATGCCTATAATCCCAGCACTTTGGGAGGCTGAGTCAGGCAGATTGCTTGAGCCCAGGAGTTGGAGACCACCCTGGGAAACATGGCAAAACCCTGTCTCTACAAAAAATAAAAATAAAATTAACCAGGCATGATGGTGGTGCCTGTAGTCCCAACTACTTGAGAGGCTAAAGTGGGAGGATTGCTTGACCCCAGGAGGTTGAGGCTGCACTCCAGCTGGGGTGACACAGTGAGACCCTGTCTTAAATAAATAAATAAAGTGTCCATGCTTAAACTATTGCTTTAAGTTAACTTTATATTGAAAGAGCGATTATGGGGTGATTTTTTCATAGATAATGTCACTCTCTGTAATAATTGTAGGAAAAGAAACTAAGTCTAGGGGATAAAAGGCTTCATTTGTCCCATTGTTGAGAATAAAAATGGTAAAAAGAAATTTATTAAAGCTATAGGAACTGGTCTGATTTAAGTATCAGGGGACCACATTTATATACAAGGGAAAATTGATAAAGTGTAATTGACATGAGGTTGACAAATTTATTCAGTTTAATGTTTATGAATCTCTTACAGAAAAGAAGTCCTGTGCCAGAATCATAGAACCATCATATGTCCTAGAGGAGGGTGGTTCTGTACGTGTTTTTTGTATCAGCTACTGCTTGCCTTCACCAAATCCATGTTTGCTACCCACAGTAAAAGCCATTGTATTTGCCATTAGTCTACAGCCTGACTCCAAAGCTATTTTGATGTAAACATAACAAAATCTATTTTAACATTTAATAACTGAACTTTCTTATTTTATTCTTCATTTACTTTCAGTCTTTATTATGAATATTAATAATGAAAAGGACTTTCATTTTCAGCTCATAATTGATAGGTATAAGCTATTAATTCAACATTGGTTTATTGATTGTGTTAAGCAGGAATGTTTCAGTCCCTCTACTAGGCAGAGGGACACAAAGCCATTTCTATTGTGACCACATTGGTAAGAATTAACTTCCCCTTCTCTTCTTCCTACTGATGTCATAAACAGTCATTTGACATTTTAAAACCATATATCTCATTGAAAAGGGAACTAACATTTTAGGCCTTGCATGTAAACACCCTACACAGAGTTGCTGGGTTCCCTCTTTGTAGGGAAGAGTACAAGCAGACCACAATAACTTCAAAATTATGTTATTTTCCCACTAGTGCAAATTCAGTGCTGGGGATTTTGTGTACTAGGAGTGTATTTGTGCTCTTTTGAAATCTAAGAATATTTTGTACCATAGTAGTTGGAAAAGCAACTAAATGAGAAATGGATGGTCTGAGAGCAACCCCTCACTGGAATTTGCTTACTTATTTTCTGGGGTTCCATTAAATGCTATGATCCCTGTGAAGCCTGGCCTCATTTTCCATTCTGGAATTAAGCACTGCCTCCTCTGCTCATGTGGTAAAGGTGCCTTGCATGGAGCCTTCACAGACTGCCAGTTAAGGCATGGGAAGACCTTGTTTATTGTGCCAAGTTCTACAGTGTCTAGCTTGGGGCTTTGTGGAGTTGGTGTTACATAAATACAATGCTTTTTTAATTGAACCCTAACTTCTTTAAGCAGACTACAGTACCTTAATAAAATAAGAACCAAGAATATTTGAGTCACTGATTCGAAAGAATAATGTGAAACAAAGGAAAGTGACGGAGTATAGGTATGGCTTGAGGTAAAGTAGGAAAAAAAAATGAGAAGGCTTTCTTCTAATCCATGCTAAATCCTCTCAATTCTGAACACTCTGAAGCTAGAAATAAAGGCCAAACTATGTAAAATGTAGATAGGAGGGATGCTCTGCTATGGTGATAACCGCTTAGACTTATACTCATCTAAAGGAGAAGTAAAAATACCACTCTTTATTCTAGATACCACCCACTATACATAACACACACACACACACACACCACAGAAACAGACACACCCCACCCAAGATAATGTATTAAAAAAGAAACCTATTTAATTATTAGAAAGACTTTTTGGTGTACAATGAATTTTCATTTTAATTTTTTTCCCTGTAGATAGCTGGTTTTGTTTTTGTTTTTTGTTACAGAAAGCAGCAGGAGGAATCATGGTCATGGAAGAAAGAGTACCATCTAAACTTAGGAAATAATTTTACACAAATTAGCTATGTTATGTTGATGCATCACTTAAGTATCTGGATCTGGAAGTTTGGACTATATCATCTTTTCAAATGTAATATCCTGCAATGATGTGAGAAATTTAATAGTTCTTTTGGGAAGCTGCAAGTGGTTGGGAGAAGCCCAACTAACTCCCTACCCTTTGTGGAGGGTATATATTGGAGATAGATATATGGAGGGTATTTAGTTTCTTTCTAGCACGAAACTAAAAAGAATAAGATGATCAGTTAAATCTGACTCCCCCAAACACAGACACTTACTCAAGGGGGCTACATAGTTTTTGCAGTTAATCTGTTTAATCATTAACAACATCCATGTGTATTATTGTTGTAAGTGGCCCTATGTTAGTATAAGAAGTAACATTGTGCTGGAAAGGTATTCAGTTTTGTACTTTATCTGGAAAATTATGAAAAATTAATTTGACTTTGCATTTTGAATTTTATATCTTTAAGCTGTCAAAAATTCTCTGTGATAAAAATAACTTCCATGTACCTACCAATGTATACTGAAGGATCTGTCTATGCAATTGTCAAGCAAGAACATAAGCATTAAAAAATGTGTGTGGCGAGAGAGATCCAAGATGGTGGATTAGCAACAGCTCAGGAATGTAGCTCCCAGTGAAAGCGCAGAGAGTGAGTGGACACCGCACTTTCAGACAAATGTTTGTTGCCCACAGACCGGGAGATTCCCAGTGGAGGAGCCACACGGGTCACCAGCTTGACTTTTTTGGCCGGCGCGGCTGTTTTGCCGGCACCCCGGCGTGGCACTTCTCGGTGTGGACTACACGATGGGACGGGGTGCCCTGTGAGTCGGGCCCAGCTGGTCCCATCCCCACAAGGACAACAGCAATTGGAAACGCTGAGGACTGAGGGTTTCACAGCAAGCACAGCCGAACCGGGAAAGTCCAGCTCTGTGGGGAAGGGGCGTCCGCCAAAGGAAAACTGAGAAACAGAAAAAACTTCATCAACGGGCGGAGAGAGATCCAAGATGGCAGATTAGCAACAGATCAGGATTGTAGCTCCCAGTGAAAGCACAGAGAGTGAGTGGACGCCGCACTTTCAGACGAATTTCTGTTGCCCACAAACTGGGAGCTACCCAGCGAAGGAGCCACACGGGTTGCCAGCGCGACTCTTTTGGCCGGGGCGGCGTGGAGCTTCTCTGTGCAGAGTATACAGGACTGGGTGCCCTTTGAGTCAGGCTTAGCTGGTCCCATCCCCACAAGGAGAACAGCAATTGGAAGTGCTGAGGACTGAGAGTTTCACAGTAAGCACAGCTGAATCCGGGAAGGCCTAGCTCTGTGGGAAAAGGGCGTCCGCCGAAGGAAAACTAAGAAACAGAAAAAACTTCATCACCAACAAGCCAGACATCCACTCAGACCCAATCTGAAAGTCAGCAATTACAAAGATGACAGGTGGATAAATCCACAAAAATGGGAAGAAACCAGTGCAAAAAGGCTGAGAACACCCGAAATCAGAATGCCTCTCCTCCTACAGGAGATTGCAGCTCCTCATCAGCAAGAGAACAAGGCCTGACAGAGAATAAGTGTGATGAACTGACAGAATCAGGCTTCAGAAGGTGGATAATAAGATACTTCTGTGAGCTAAAAGAACATGTACTAACCCAATGCAAAGAAACTAAGAACCTTGAAAGAAGATTTAATGAAATGCTAACGAGAATGGATAACTT
>CAUYLG010013318.1:0-52044 GCA_963573385.1 Cacajao melanocephalus | reverse complement strand
TTTCTTCCCTCCTCCTTCCCTTCCTTTCCTCCTTCTCCCTTCCTCCTTCCCTTCCTCCCTTCCTCCTTCCCTTCCTCCCTTCCCCCTTCCCCCCTCCCTTCCTCCCTCCCTCCCTTCCTCCTCTCCTTCCTTCCTCCCTTTCTCTCTCCCCTTTCCTTTCCCTTCCTTCTCTCCCTTCCTCCCTCCCTCCTCTTTCCCTTTGTTCCTTTCTCCATCCCTCCTCCTTCCCTTCCTGCATTCCTTCCTCTCCCCTTCCTCCCTCCCTCTCTCTTCTTCCCTCTTTTCCCACTTCCCTCTCTCCCCCTTGTTTACCTCCCATCCTCCCTCCCTCTTCCCTTTCCCTTCCCCTTACTTTTCCCTCCCTCCCTTCCCCCTTCCCTCCCTCCCTCTTCTTACCTCTCTCCCCTCTTTCCCCTTTCTCTCCCTCCCTTCCTCCCTCCCCCTTCCCTTTCCCTCCTTCCCTCCCTTCCTCCCTCCATCTCTTTTTCCCTTCCCTCACTCCCCTTTACTCAGAGTCAGATCAGCATTGTGGACTCACAGTTCTCCCAGCCTCCACTGGCTCCCTCCTCATTTCCTCCGACAGGAGTTTCCCCAAATAAATTAGTCTGCTGGGACTACCACAACAAATACCACAGACTCAGTGGCTTAAGGAACAGAAATTTATTTTCTCAAAATTCTGGTTGATAACAGCCTGAGATCAAGGTGTTGGCAGGGTTGCTTTTTTTCTAAGGCCTCCCTCTTTGGCTTTTAGATGGCTCTTTACTCCCTGTGTCTTCAGTTGGTCTTCTCTCTGTGTCTGTGTCCTAATTTCCTGTTCTTATAAGAACACCAGTTCTATTGGACTGGGCCCATCCTATTGACTTCATTTTAACTTAGAGGTCCTTTAACCTCTTTAAAGACCTTGTCACTAAATACAACCACATTCTGAGCTACTGGAGGTTGGGACTTCAGCATATGAATGCTTAGTGCATCCTACAACACCTACTAAGCTTCTATTATGTTTAATCCTATTTTTACTTTTCTTTTTAGAGGAAGGGGGCTGTTGAAAATAGATGTTGGAGATAGAGGCTTGGTGCTGAAAAAAAAAATAAAAACAACAAAAAACAAAAATTAGCACAGAGACAAAGGATCTTTCAGCAATGCAATTTTTATTTCCTGGACTGCAGGAAGGGTACCCTCACTAGCCATCATGCCACGAGAGTACAATGAACAAAGGAAAACAGACAAATTTATCTTTTACGCATTTGGGGTCGTCCTTACTGCTGTGTCTGATCTCCGTTGGCTGGAGCCAAACCTTACAATCTACAGTAAAACCTGACTGGCTAACAACTTAAAACTTTTCTAAACAGGTAAAAGCAATGGAGATCTGAGACATTCCTGTGAGCACGTCCAGCACAGATATCTTGGTTAAAGTACAAGTACACAAAATGTACTACATGCTTGTAAGCATGGCATGTCTAAAAGCTACATAGGATACGGCTTAACAAAGAGTTATTAGCACACTTACTCTTTAACAAGAAAGGAAACTTTAAAAAGGAACTTTTCTACTTCCCCACAGGGGCCAATACACCCAGCCTCCCTAATGGGTCCCTATGAGTTCAGATTGTAGTGCACTGGGTTTGTTAAGCCTCAGAGACAACTGTGGGGTAAGGCTCTCCTGGACATACTACCTGTTTTGGAGGGTTCCCGAAGTCTTTGGCTTTAATTCTGACTTTCAGACATTTTGCTGTCTATGCTATAATCAGTTTCGCTCTAGTTACCATGATTACATGAATTCACTATCCACTGTCATTATTTCTAGTTGTTAGTTGGTCAGATATTGTTTTATTAGGTTCAAACCAAGAAGATAAAGAAATACCTACCACTCCATTTTAGCAGATAATATAAAGTTTTGTGCGTCATCCACTGGTGGTGATTTTGTTATTCTATTTTTATAATGGATTATTTTTATTATTTAAGTTTTATAGGTAGCTTCTGGCTTCTGAATTTTTTATTTGCTCTTTCTTTTAATTGACAGGGTAAGTATATACTTGTAGGTAAATAAATGTAAAAAATAACGTTTTTATTCTTTATATGAGTTCACTCAAAGCTTATTATAGGTAATGAATACATTAATATGAAATAAGTTCTTTAAGATCTTAAATATCTTCTATGTCAGAGAAAACAATTTTTCTGCTTGGACTGGAATGCCCTTTCACCACATTTATATCCTATATTTTCTTAAGGCTAAGTTCAAAGCTCACTTTCTTTGCATAGGTTTCTTACTTTGGCCCATCCTCTTCTCTCATATTTTTCTATAAATCATGTGTACTGTAACTTTGTTACATATTGTCTTATATTTTCTTCAGTGGCTTCAGGTACGTGTACAAACTCTGGTCCCCAGAGCTAGATTATCAATTTCCAGGCATCTCTTGCTGTGTTATTTAGATGCTAAGGGAAAAGCAAAAGGAGTTTAAGATATGGTTCCTGTCAGTGTCTCCTTTAATGTTGGAAATTGTGAGCAGCAAATTTCGAGGTTCAACTGACTGAAAACAACATTCAGCATGCAAATAAAGTGCAATTTATAATAGAATTAGTGATAGATATGTATATGCCATACAAATTATTTTGCATCTGGTAATAGTCAAAATGATACATGTATTTCATAAGTAACTGTAATTGCCATTTCTTTTACATCGTCAAACCATGTTTTCAGTTTTTGTTCTCTTCATTAATTCTGAGGTATATATTAAAAGCATCAGAGTTGGCGGTTTTTTCCTGATACTATATATAGTATAACTAAACACACACACACACAAACATGTGTGCATTCACATGTCTGGAATTCAGCATCTGGCTAGCTATGACTCTTTGTGATCCTTGTGCTCTGCAGGGTTGAGATACCTCCTGCTATGGTTTGTGGCTCTGCAAGCTCCTCCTTTCACCTTTTTGTCCTCTCATTTAAAAGATCCTCGTAGCCCCCAATCCTTGCTCCCTCTATCCTCCTTTGAAATTGTGAGACCGCAGAATTTTGGGGTTTGTGGCCCAGGCTGATGGATGCAGCAGGGTGGTAATACTTTGAGAAAGAGGAAGCAGATGAGTGTCCAGAATGCCAGGTAAGTTGTGGCATAAAGTAGGGCAAGAACATAGCAAGAGGGACCAGCATGTCACACAGTCTTTGGTCAGAGAGGGAAAGAAGTGAGGTTGGGAGAGGGAGAGGCTCAGATAGGTGAGAGACCCGGGCTCTAGGTTGGTGACAGTGGCTTGGAAATTTACCCCAAGTCTGCTGGGCTTAGAGCAAGTCTTGGAAGAGGAATTGGGGATTCCAGAAGCGTATGTATTCACCTAAGCAAGAGTTTCTTCACTGGAATCCATGGACATGGCTCCAGCCTCAGAGATCTATGAGTTCCTGAAAGATTTTGGAAAGGGTTGTATATTTTTTTCTAGTGAGAAGATCTATACCTTTAGCAAAGGGATCTATGAGTCAAACATTGGTTAAAAACCATGTCACCATCATGTAAAATGATTTTCTTAAATCAATTTTTGAACTGATGATGTGGGAGGAAGTATGGGGTTGAGCAAAGGCACTAAGAGAAGCTGAGGGGTAGGCAGTATTCCGTCTTTTTGACTCTTATCCTTCTGTTTGTCTATTTAAAATTAAAAGCAGGGAAAAATTAAAAGGAAAGGTAAATGTGAGTCATTAAATAGAATCAGGAGCAAATTAAGATGACTGTAAAACCTGCTTACTTGCTTAGGATAGGTCATAAATTTGGCTCTAACCAAAAAGGGAAACCTGGTTAGTTGAAAATTCCATAGGATCCAAAAGAAAAGACAGAACAATTGCTTTGGGAAAAGTCTGTCCTTAGTACTAAAACCAGACAGGACTCTCTCCTAAGAATCATAGTGAAGGGCACTCTGTGCAGTATAACAGTGTCATTACAGTCTCCTGGCTGTGGACCCGTGGTCAAACCCCACACACTTGATGATTCTCCAAGCTAAATGGCAACTTTCAAAGTAGCAATTCAATACAAGCAATCCGGTTAGGGCTAATACTATGAAGATCCAAGGGTGGGGATCTGTTGCTCTTCCTTGCAAAATAGGCATTCAATTTCTGAGTATTTGGGCATTATATATGTGCTCCAGGCAGGCCATCAAATACAAAGGATTCCTTCCACCTAGTTGAAGATACAGATTGGGTAGTCATGAGTTTGCATTAAAATTGTGGATTCTGTGTTAACACTCATCTGCCTTAACAATAATGCAGGAGAAAGGGTAGATATCCTGGTAGGAAAACTGAGGAGTTTTTGTTAGGTGAGGTGTCTGAACAGAAAGATACCCCACTTCCATTAAGAAAGATCCAAGGGAGATTTACTAGCTGTATCATCATAGGCAGATTCCTTAACTCCTCTATACGTCAGTTTTTTAATATGCTAGGTATAAGTATTAGAACTGCACTTACATCAATTGAGTAAAATAAAGTGTAGAACACTGAACAACTGATAGTTATTATTTGTTAATCAATTCTTCACAAAAAAGCCAGCTGGAATTAGCTTAACAAATGTACTGGTCTAAATCTCAAAGAGCTTCATAATCTTGGAGGTGAGTGACACACAATAATACTGATAAATACAGAGCAAGCCAGTAGTTTGTAATTAAAAGCCCAAATATCAGGGGCAAGTAACAGAGAAAGTCAGAAGAGAGAAATACCTGTCATGTTGTCAGGTATTTCATGTGAAATTAGAAGAGAGAAGGTGTGACATGTGAAATTAGAAGAGGGAGAGGCTCAAGAGGAGAGCAAAGTGGAAAAAGCCATCTGAGAGGGAAGCAGTATGGAGATGGGAGCCTATGTGGGTCCTCTAAGGAAAGAATTAACTAATGTTTTTTAATAGGTGCTTCTAGACATGATGAAATATGTAGAGATTAGGAAACATCAGATTCCCATGATGCGAAAAGGCAGCTTGTCAACAGCCACACCATTGACTGATTTCCCACACTATGTGGATTCCGATGCTCATCAAGGTACTGTAGATAGATGATAGAGAGGAAGCTGCCCCTGCCCTTTGAGGAATTCAGTGTTTAGTTAGAGAGATAGGCTGAGAAACAAGTAATAACCCTGAGAGGAGAGAGTGCTATGGCTGGGTGCTCCAAGTGGCCGAAGTGGATGTGGGAGAGCAATCAGTTGAAGTCCAGCCAAGTGTCCAATCAAACAAGCCAGTCAATCACTTGGTTAATTTAGGTAAACAACACAGGCTTGAGTAAATGTTTCAGGAAATTGACTAGTTGCCTGAGTAACTCAGCCTAATTAAGTGTTTGCTGGCACCGTATAGATGCAGCCTTAACAATGAAAATATCATTGTAATCTCTTGCCTTTGAAATTATTCTGCGGTGCTTTCCAGGGGATCTGGGCTAGTGGTGTTGTCTAGTCATGTTTTGACATTCTCCCCCACAGTGGGAAAAGAATTTTTTTTATAGAGTATCATTCATTGTCTAAAATACAGCTCTGCAAATATTTTCAAATATTTCCAACATTGGCATTATTTCAGTAATTTAAAGGTGTATTTGAAATCTCTTTTTGAAGGCTAAAGTTCTTTTCCTGGCCATTTGCTGGCAACCAATCTAAACCGAGCTGCTTTCGTTTATGACCATGCTCACTTTCCTAGCTTTTAAAAATATTTGCTTTTAAAGCTCTGCAGATATTTTTTTCATGCCCACCCCAACCAAGCACTTCTGAAATCGCTTGAGTGAAAGTTCAGAGTTTTATGAGCTTTCCTACAGTAGTGCTATTTTTAGGAAGGACAGAATGATATTTAGGTCTTTTCCAAAAATCCAATTTTGTCTCCATCATCTACTCTACAGCAGTGTTCAGAGTTATTTGAGGGATAAAGTGTGTACAATTTCACTTTTATACCCTGAAGCTCATACTAGTGAAACACTGAATTTGTGCAAGTTCAGGGATGTACCTCTGTGACATAGATTGTACAACCAATTTTGTAATCTAACTCTGCAGCCTCCTTGTCTGAACTTCAGTCAACAACAAGCACAAAGATAAACTTTGCCATTTAGGCCTGGGTATGAAGAGGGAAAAGGGAAGGAACAGGGAGAATAAGGTTAGTATAGCAGAGCAACTGTTGGTTTTGTGTACAGTGGTTTAGCTGCTTTACCTCTTAAGTTTATTTTGGGGCAGAGTCTCTGTAGTACAGATAATGAGGTCTGTAATATGGACTTTTGTCCCACTATCTGTAATCATTTGATCTGTTCAAGGGTCATAAACTCAAATGCCTATAGTGGTTGGTCCAAGCGATATAAACATATCATAACAGGCCAGCTGTGACACAATAGGGAATAGTATTATATTGCCAATGGCAAACTGGAGACTGTCCATACGTTTGTGACAATTAAGCCTTTTCTGCAGGCTGAATTTGGCCACTTAGCATGGTTGGTTTGCAACTCCTAAATTAAAGTGCATGAGAAGAAAACATATTTATATGTAACTGATGAAGAGATGTGCAAATTAATTATGCATTGGTATCCCTGTGTAGTTTGTCTTGTGTGTCCTTCTCCAATTTGATTAACAGGATAAAGAAACAGTGGAGGGACATTCTATCGTGGAGATTCAGAATTTTCATTCTCTCAGAAAACTATTCCATTAGACCATGGCAATGAATCTTCCCAGCTTTAACTTTTGTGGTATGTCTTCTGGACAGCATAATTTGTGATGCACACCAGTTAGTGCTTATGGAGAAATAATTGAATAGATTAAAAGCAATGTGTTTACACATGTGATTTTTAGCTTTCATTATTAATGGAGTCTATTCTTTTTAATGTATGTGTCCAGAATTTATATAAGGGTGATTGTTCTCTGGGTCATCAGTACTATACCTGTTAAAACATAGGAGCTGTGGTTTAATACTTAGGAAAGTCCCTTCTGTGTAGAGGTTTGTGGGAGAAGTTTGTATAGTGTTTTGCATAATCAATAGAAAGCCATGTTGAGGTACATGAGTTTTGGAGACAGAACCCAGCTTCCCAGTTTGAATTCTGGTTCTAACATACATGATTTCTTTGAGCAAAGTTATCATACATGATAACTTTGAGCAAGCTACTTAACTTTTTAAATCTTCAGTTTTCTCATCTGTAAATAAAGTTTTATAAGGCTTAAATGAGATGGTACAGGTCAGATGAACTGATTAGTTCATAGTACATAGGTGCTTAATAAATGTTTAGATATTTCTGCTGTTTACCATTATAATTAATATTATGGCTAGAGATATAGGTGTTCAAATCTGACATAGGGGCCATGGAGATTATTTGGAGTGTCAATAATAATGTAAGGCTTGTAATATAGAACGTTGGAAAAGAAGATTTTTAGGCTGGAGAAATGAAGCCAAAGAAATAGAATATTGCTATTCAATCTGATTAAAGCATATGTGACTCAGGTCTGTAGATTAAAAAAATTAGAAGCTAACAGAAGAAAATTTTTATAATTTTTAAGTGGAGGAAATATTGTAAATAAAGTTAAAAAAAAAAAAACAGACCAGGAGACAAAAATCACACGTGAAAAATTCTTGTCACTATGATCAAGAAAATACTATTTAAACAAGATACCATGTTAGAAAAAAAAAAGAAAGAAAGAAAAGAAAAGAAAAAGGCCTCAGGGTAGTTTCTGGAGATCCACTGATTAAGGATATATAGAATGGCCTTTGGGGGAAGTTTTAGATAGAAACTCTTCTCTCCAGATTGTACAGCAAAAGATGTTTCTCAGTTCAGCCTTTAGTAGAAATAAAACAACAACAACCAAAAGCAAAAGTGAAATTTAAAAATAGAAAACTTTTATCCTTCTTATAGGGAAAAAAAACCGCAAGCTCTTATTTATCCCCTCTTGTACCCAAATCTGGAGGCCATCCATATTGGGGAGAGTTGGAGTCTGAGAAGGGAATGGATGATTTGAGGGCTAAGTGGTCTTTTTATATTTTGTTAAATTTCCTATGTTCATGCATAGTTAAAGATTTGGGTTGTTTATCTCTGGTGGGAATTAAGATTGCTATTGATTTTTTTAAGTACCCAAAATTGAGGCAGTAAATGAACCTTTACATAGTACAGGGCTTTAATTTTCTATAAGGAGCAGAGCATTGCTAGAAAGATGGTTGCAGCAGTCTTCTTTGGTGGTAGACTGCACAATTTGAGTGTCCTAGGAGTGTGGCCCGATGGGGGCAGGGATGGGCAAAAAGAGCTCACTCCTCTGAAATGCTGCTAAAGGCCAGTCACCCCACCAGTGAAAGTGAGTTGAATGTGACAGTGTTGTAGAGCAGGAGTCCTGAGGGAAACAGCAATGCACAATCAGAGGAAATGCTAACGTAGAAAGTGCGAGAGCTGTTGGAGCATGTCTGTGAGGATTAAGTTCCTGGGATGAGCACAGTGGTGTCATCAGGGTTCACAAAAAAAAACTGTAGCTCTGAAAAGTGCTGAACCGTAAAATATATTTTAAATCTACATTTGGAATAGGAGGAATAATAAAAGAATGATTTCACTACTTGGACATGATAGTGTGATAGGATAGATACGGAGACAAGAAATACCAATTCACATCTTCATTTTCTTCTTTCTTTCGAGAAGAGCTAATCATCTTTAGATTGGGACGGGGGAGGACAAGAAATATGAATATGAACAACTAATGAATTCCTAAGGTAGATGAGGAGATAATAGAAGGCCTAGGCACTGTCACTGCCCCAGGCACAGATGTAGAACTTTTAGGTATTAAAGAATGTGCAGATTTGGCTCTGGAAATGGTGGAGTTCTGCAGGCACTTATGGAGCTTAAGAAGAATCTGAAGATGGGGAGATATTCAGATTTTCAACCAAGGTACAAAGATTTTTGGAAGTTCAGAACAACAGTATTGTTGTTAGGATAGTTTGTAGTGCTTTAGCAGATAAGGCAATGATATTTTTAATGAAGAAAATAAGTCAACTATACATATATTACACTAATATAAACATACCTTTGAAAATAAGGTGATTTTATTAATTTGTTGCTGTACTGTGCTTTTATTTCAACAGATTATTTCTTAAAAGCTTTAGAGTTTTGTAACAGAGAGAGAGAATGAAAATGTGAACTGCATGAGGGCACCATTTGATGGATTTTAGGTGGATTTTCAGTGGGGTCAGCAGCCATGTTCAAAAAGGGCCAGTCCAGGTGGAGGTCTCTAGAACATTTCAGGGCTCTTACTTGGCTTCATTCTCTGCAGGTCATTGAAAATAAATAAATTAAAAAGTGGTGTAAGTAGAGGCATAGAAAAATATTTTTGTCTAATTTGCAGATAATGACAAATATTTCAATATGATATCAACATTTTTTAAAGCCTCTAGGTACTAGAAAAAGAAGGGAATAAAAGGAAAAAATATAGTGCAGCTAAATATAAGATACAACATTTATATTCTAAGAAGTTACTTGAAGCAATACAGGATGTGGAGCTCTGATTTGACAGTAGTCTACATAAAAAAACCTGGGGTTTGTGTTGACCACAGAGTTGGCTTGATGTGAACCAACTTTGTGGTTAGTCTGCTGAAAAAAGTAATCCTATATAACAAATGCCTGAAACCTAATGCAAGTGTAACCTGCATTTACAGAAGAGGATTGTCCGGCTCTCAGGAAGTAACAGTCCAACTGCTCTTCACTGGTAGACCACATCTTAAAAGTAATATTAATGCTTCAGAGAGGGTCAGCCAAGATGGTCAGTGCATCTGGAAACCATGCAACATTAGAAGTCTGGTGAAGAGGAGGAGTCAGGGACATCCTTTGTATCTAAGAACATTGAAAAGGAATGTCATGTGGGAAAAAAGTAGCCATACTGTTGTTAAATTGGGCAGAAAGAGGATTAAATAGATGTACATTTTAGCTAAATAGACACAAGATTCTTCTTCTTTTGAACTACTAGTGCTATTCAGCATGTTATGGGTTTCATTATGATGTAGTTAATTCCCTGGTTTAGAATGTTCCAAATATAATTCATTTAACAGATCTTTAGTGAGCACCTATTATGTGTCAGACACTGTTCTGGGTGCTGAGGATAGACTGAGATGGTGAAGATTAAGAAAAGAGTGTGTTGATATAAACAGAGACTAAACCAAATACGTATCAATGATATTTTCCCCCTTAGTGCTAGAATTGGAGCTTTGACTCAAAGCTGAGGACCAGAAAATTAAGTGCCCCTCTTTCTAAGTTGAAGGTGCTACTGACCCCTGGAATAGCTCTCTTGCAGTGCTTATTGAGAGGCACTGGGTAAGAACCACCTTACCACTAAACCCACCTGCACCAGTCAGTATAAGAAGACTGGGAGGGGTGAACCTTCTGGGGAGTGTGTTTTCAGAGCTGGGCTATCCTCTTTCCTCCCCATGAGGGAGAAGACTTAAGATGTCAGAGCAGCTCCACTTGCAGATATCTGGGAGTGGCCAATGTGTAGGGGCAGGAGTTTGAAGCGCCCAACTTAAGAAAAGGCAAAAGTATCATGGCCACCGCCCTGGAAGGGTAGCAGAGAGGGTGCTGCCCTCAGAAAACCCCACTTCTCACCTGGTAAGATTTCTTGGTCAAGACCATTCTGACTCAGCATAAAACCTTGAACACCTTTTATCACCAGGCACATAAAAAAAATCTCTCGAGTGTTGATAATGGGGGAGGGTGTATGCATGTTGTATGGCGAGGGTGGGGGGCAGGGGGCATATAAGAACTCTGTACTTTTTGCTCAGTTCTGCTGTAAAACTAAAACTCTAAAAATTAAAGTCTATTAAAAATGGAACTTTAACAAGGAGGCTTCCTGTCTCAGAATCACCTAGAAATGATGTGTTTCTAATTGTTAAATAAGTAGCTCCAGCTGCTTCTACTGAGAGCAAGCCTAGCTCCTCTATTTTTCAGTGACAAGGATTTAGTTAATAGAGACAGTAGAGGCTGTTTTTGGCCAGATCCCTTGTGGACTGTCTCTTGACAGGATATTGACTGCCAGTGAGTTGTGCACAACTTGCAAAATAAATAAATAAATGTAAATATTGAAGATACAGGAAACTCTAAGAAATGTTTGTGCCTGCACCTACCATAGCACCTGGCACATATGAAGCATCCAGTACAGGTTGTTCATGTGAATGAATGAACAAATGGACTGTTGGTCTAAAAGAGAGACAGCTCCCAATCTCTAAACTAGCACACAGTAGAGTCAAGCAAAATAAATTAGAAAAAAAAAGTCTGTTCTTCATGCAGCTTTTCTCCTGGCTATGGTGGCTGGTATTGATGGTCCCCAAGGGTTTAGTGTCTGAGGAAAGAAGAGTGAAGAAATTTAAGGAGATAATGAAAAGACGTATGTAAAGAGAGGATTTCACTCCACTCTCTATCATAAGACCCTGTAGCCTACCTTGTTCTGGGAACAAGAAGAGCCTAGATTTGATTCAATTTTGAGATGGCTATTTTAAAATGAATAGGGCCAAGTCTTAAATGCCAAACTGGGGCATGGTGTGGTGGCTCACGGCTATAATCCCAGCACTTTGGGAGGCTGAGGCAGGTGACTTATGAGGTCAGGAGTTCGAGATCAGCCTGACCAACATGGTGAAACCCCATCTCTACTAAAAATACAAAAATTAGCCGGGCATGGTGGTGGGCGCCTGTAATCCCAGCTACTCAGGAGGCTGAGGCAAGAGAATCACTTGAGGTTGCAGTGAGCCATGATGGCGTCACAGCACTGCAGCCTGGGCGACAGGGTGAGACTCTGTCTCAAAACAAAACAAAACAAAACAAAACAAAACAAAACAAAACAAACCACCCAAAGTGGGACTGCTCTTAGGCTCAAGTGGCTGAAAAGCTATAGAATTTGACCAAGTTTCTATAAAAGAGCTGATTCCTCTCAAGAAATGGGAGTTGACATGATACTGTTAGGAGAGGTGGCTTTATGCTTATGTCTCTGTAAGTGGAGATTTCTCCACAAAATCGTTACACAAATAACAAAAACAAAGGAGGAAGTGAAGGAAATAAAATGGAATAGGTGAGAGCGTATGAAGGGGAGGGCAGTGGAGTCGGAGGGATGAGGCTTTTCTAGGAAGGGTGTGGTGGGGTTGTCCCAAGGAGGTAGCCTTGGAGCTGATGTCTGCATGAAAAGAAGGACCCAGCCATGTGACAACATGAGTGAGCTGTGCAGGCAAAGGCAAGAGCAGGTGCTAAAACCAGGAACACAAAGAAGTCCACTGTGACTCGAAGAAGGGAAGACCTGGTATGTGATGAGGTCAGGGATCAGTTTCTGGGAGGTCTTGTGGGCCACAGGAAAGTTTGGATTTTATTTTATTCTCTGTGTGAAGTCTCTGGAGGGTTTCAGTCAGAAAAGGGATGTCGTCTTGTGTGTGTTAGAAGGATGCTTTTAAGTGATGTGTGAAGAATGGAGAGGACAGGACAAGTGTGGAAACGGGGAGACCCAGTTCCACAGTAACTAGCTCTGTTTCTGACTAACATATTAACATCTCAATTTTGTTGTCGTTGTTAATGATGAATACAAAATAGCCCCCAGAAAACAGTGGAAACCCCTGATGGTAAATGCTGGACAAGTCACTTTCTGTCTCCTTTAGCCTCATAGCAATTGTGAAATAATTGCTATTAAAGTATTAACAGCTGTCATGTCCTTAGTGCTCACTGAGTGCCGTGCCCTGGGCCAGGAATATTAATTAATCTTACCTTATTTAATCCTCATAAGAATATGCACCAGCAATGCTGCTGAAGAGGTGGCAGCTGTTAATAGCCAAATATAAGGCTTGACAAGCTATCAGTTTTGTCAAGCAAATGATTAGCAGTGCAGTGATTTAAAACCAATTCCATATTTGACTAAATTCCGTCTTTTGAAAAAAGCTACTTTATTGACAGGCCTAGCCTTGGAGAAAAGACTTTAATATCAAAAGGAACACGGGAAATAGTCCTACCTACATGCAGAGATATTTTGAAGTAACAAGCAGTGTCAGGAATACATCTCAGAAAAATCATGATCATTTTTTAAAATGCCCTTCAGATGGTATGGCTTTTAATATTTAGAAATTGTATGTTATATAGAAAAACTACGTTGGAACCCACTATTTATGGAGGGCCTCACTTTAATGAGCAAAGAAGATTCCAGGAAGCTGTGCAAACACTGAATGAAGGATGACCATGGATATGAAATTGGAAATTTTTGTCAGCCAAGGAGATTTTTTGGGGGTTTGTCTCCGCGAATTCAGTTTTACAGTTTTTACTTGATGAAATGATCAAAGCCTTTTGCTTCTAAGCTAACATTCCTTTGAAATGTAAAATTAATAGTTTAAAACTTAAAGGAGAAACAATCATGGTTTTAGGTTTTAGAATATGACTAGCTGTTGTGACTATTTGGAGACAGATTCTCCTTCAGAACCACTGTCCAGGTTTGAAAATTAACCTGTCTCCTTTATGGACAGTTGGAAAGTATTCTCAGTGTTTGTCCGTTTTGCATACTGTGTGGTTGTCTGAATAACATGAGGGTTGTTGGCATGAATTGATAACAAAGACTTAAAAATATGTTTTGCCATAATAATAAACTATAAGTAAAGGGTAGATAAACAACATTTTATAATTGTTTAAATTTTGTTCTAAATAAAGAAAAAAACACCTGTGATAAAAGCAGAGAAAACCTGTTATGAAGAAACAGTTTGGAAAACCAAAATACTACTGAAAACATAAAAGTATCATTTCGGAATATTAGAAAAAACAGCCTGTAAGTGGAAGTGTACATTTACTTCACCAATGCTAGACCACTCAAGACTAAGAGGGGGCACAGCTGGGTTTCTAGAAAGTCACCTAGTCTAATTTATTATGTTATTTCATATGTGATCATTTTGATAGGCATTTAAAAACATGTTCTCATAATATAGATCTTACTTTCATTTTATAGGTAGGGAAACTGAAGCTACCAAGTGGGAGAATTGGGTTTTGAACTGAAGTCACTACGCTACACTGCCTTTAGTTATTTTAAAAAGCCGTAAAATTTAGGTGGTTGGTGAAACAAAATGTACAGAAAAGTATAATACTCTAGCATTAAAATTAATGGGGTTGGCTGGGTGTGGTGGCTGAAACCTGTAATCCCAGCACTTTGGGAGGCTGAGGCAGATGGATCACGAGGTCAGGAGTTCGAGACCAGCCTGGCCAAGATGGTGAAACCCCGTCTCTACTAAAAATACAAAAATTAGCCAGGTGCGGTGGTAGGTGCCTGTAATCCCAGCTACTTGGGAGGCTGAGGAAGGAGAATCGCTTGAACCTGGAAGATGGAGTTTGCAGTGAGTAGAGATTGTGCCACTGTATTCTACCCTGGGTGACATTGCAAGACTTCATCTTAAAAAACAAAATTAATGGGATTTTATTTATTGATTAGTAAAAACTATTCTCTTTCTGACTCAGATATCTTTCTTTCCTGATTCACATGCCTCTTCCTAGAAGTCATGATCTTGAAAAACTGTGGACCCAATCTATTCTTATTTACCTTTTGGCCTGAAACAAAATCCCTTGCTCTCCCTTTGTTCCCCTGCCCCATTCCTCCCCCCACCCCCATGCCTCTCCATCTCTCTTCCCCTGTCAGGGTTGGAGTGGTCTGTGGGGGTAGGGTAAAGAATTACTATAGTCATTAAATTAAAAAAATAATATTTTGTCTTTTATATTATAAGTTGACAGTTGCAATAGAAACTGATTTATGTATTTAAATGTCTTTATTTTTAAATGAATTAAGTGTTGGAAAAATCCTTCAAACATCTAGAAGATACTTATAGACCATATAGGAACTATACTTGAAGAACCACTGCTTCCAAGATTACTTAGAGTTCAGACAATTACCACACAGTGACCTGTGCTGTCATAATAAAATTTGTATTGGAAAAAAAAAACAAAACACACTATCAGGTCAAAGGGAGAAAATAAGTGGTGGTGTTCTAATAAGATCTAAAGGCAGTTTTAACTATGACTTACCATCATGTTTGGGCTCTGAACCAGCTAGTTCCTAGGCAGAAAAGTTAGAACTGAGAAGAGCAGTTTTAATATTGTTGTCAATTATTAATCACTTGAAACATAAGACTTAGGTTTGGATGACATATTGTTTCGTCAGCATTCAACTCAGTTATAAAACTGAAATAGAAGGACACCAAATTGTTTTAAAAAAAATCCTCTAAAGTCAGAGACATAAAAATTGCTCTTATCTTCTCTTTGTATTTTGTAGTATCCTTTCTAGTCTGAATCTAATCTTGTATTTACCACCTTAAAGATGGTTGGATTCAGTCTTACAAATTTAACAGCTGTTATTAGTTGTGTGGCTAAATTAATCTTTTTTCTAAAAATGTTTTTATGTCAATAGCTGAGGTCCGTGTTATAAAAGATCATGGCAAGTAGATTTTCTAGTTACATCGTAGATGTATATTGTCTTTTTCTCAATAAAGTCTACATAGGAGTATTTAATTTAGGTGTAATTTAACAAGAGTTAGAAGATCTACCACTTTGACTCATTGATTGAACTGTCCAAACAACTGGATTGACTCACCTTTTTATACCACCTACAGCGACATAGCTGTTAACAATTATATTGAGGAGTAACATATAGTTAACTTGCTGGAAGTTATTATCTTTACTTAGTAGCCACCTTTATTATTAGAAAAATAAAAACTACCAAGGAAAGAAAACGATAGTTTCTAGGCATATGCTTATTTTATTTCATAGAAGTTGATTTCTTTAAAAAAATTTTCCCTCTGCAATATCTTCCTGGCTTCAGTTCCTTAAAGGAAGCAGCTGGGGAGGTGTAGGATAATAGTGAGGGCAGGGTTTCAGTAGAAAACCGTTCCTAGCCAAAGCCTTCTATCATGTGGAAGCCAAGACTTAAGAGTCTTTTTGTTTCTCTTGGTATCTGTCTCTCTTCCTCTCTTTTCTTTAAATAATAATTGCTGTATTTGCAATACTTGTGAATGTAAGTGAGTGTAAGTGGCTTTCTCCTATAGCAGCCTTTTGAAAAATGTGAAGATGTTATTCCTCGTAAGCATTTAAAACTAAAGTTGAAAGAATAGAAAGTGTTGGCAATTGTACATCACACAATTGCTTATCTCTTCTTCAGTAATGTACTATTCAGCACAGTCTCCATTCCCTTAGGAAGCTCTGGAATTGCCCTTTCTTCCACTTAGAAAGAGCTTTAATTTTCTTCCTCTATCTACTCTGAATGGTAATTGGACATTGAGATTCTTGTTTCCTGATTTATGATGATGATTAGGGCAACAGAGGAATAATACAAATTTGGCTACTCTCACGTAAAATAAAATGAAATGTCCTCTGAATAATTATAAGGCTAGATGATGATGGTTCTTTCCCCTACCTTCCTAGGAGGGAACCAGTGAGGCAACACATTTGTGTTAAACAAATGAATGGGCATTTTTGAGACTGGCCAAGATGATGTTACCATTCACACCAGTGCCTGCAGGAAAATATGAATTCTAAGTATCTATACGTATGACTACTATTTTATTACTAGAGTTATAAACATTTTGTTCTTACTGTCCCTTGCCTGCCAGACTGCCCTAAAAGAAGTGAAATAGAAAGAACTCATCAGGGAGGTAATGCTTGGAAAGGGGCTTCCCGCTGCTCTCCTAGGGGAGATGTTTGTTTGCTTTATTTCTTTGCTGATTCAAGGTGAGGGAGACAGACAGCTGTGGATGTGAGGGTCACAGAAAGATGAGAGCAGGGTGAATTCATCAGGGAGCATTACCCCACGTGCAACCTCTCGTACGCTGTGCCTAGGCATACTACCCACACTGTATGTTGAGGAAAAGGAGAGTGACTGCTGAAAGTTATTTTCTGGTATAGCTTTGTGATTACATAATACTAACTTAGTAGCCTTTTGAAAATGGAAACAATCCTTAAAATATTCTTTTTATGGTCTGCATGCTATTCCAGTAATGGGCACAATTGCCACATTTGGGCTTTTGTGTATTTATAATCTTTGCCTCAGAATTAAAGTAGAAACCCTCTTTTCATGTTGCACTTAATTAGGTTGGGATCTGTTCTATAGGAATGAATTTTACTAGCTTTTACTTCTGTTTCTTTTAATGAAAATTCCTCAAATGCAGTTCAGTGTTGAGAAGGGGCAAAAAAGAAAGGCGATAATGTTTGCAGAGAGCTTGCAGTGGTGTAGATAGACCTTTGTGCTTATTGTGTTTGTTTATAAAGGATCTCATTTAATACTCACAAAATATAGGTATTCAGGAAACCAAAGCTCAGACAGACTGGGTGACTTCCTTCGGGTAACATAATTAACATTCAATAAAGATTCAAATTCTAAGGTTTTTGGCTTCAACGCTATATCAGATTGGACACACCTCACACTGAAATTTGTGTGGCAGTGGGCAATGTTATAGAATGTGCCCGTGTAATGATTTTTGGTGTTTATAATACTTGCTTAAGCTGGCCAGAACTGATTTTTATATATCCTGCAAAATGGCAGTGTCATGACAAATCAATGTGCATAATTAGGAAAAGGAAGATGTTAGAAATGTATTTACGCTTTAATAATTGAAAAGGCACTGGTCTCCTGCCAAACTGACATACATTTTTGGAATCAGAGACTCTAAGATAATTCTCTCATGTTACTTATGATAAATAATGCCATTTAAATGTCTAACCATTTGCTGTAGCACCTGGCTGAGCTCTCAAAACAACTCTCCCATTACTTCCTCAGATGGTCTTGAGTAATACACAACAATGGAGAAAGTTTGTTTTTAAGGAGAATGTTATGATGTGACAACTACGTCTTTAAATATACCTGCTTTCAATAGTTTACAGCTAAAAAGCTTCCAAGAGATAACGTTTACAATTCCAAGGAATTATCCTAAATAAGGAAACACATTCATTGTATAGTCTGATTAGCCCATGTGTTTGTGGTAGTAACTGTGTCTATATTGTAAAAAGGGATTGAAATGGTTTTCTATTTTTGTTTCTGTATAGGTCATCACTACTTTGATCACTTCCTTAACAATGATAACTCCTCCTCCCACCCCACTACAACCCTGTATCAACTAGAGATTATATTTGGTTGCAAGTAAAAGAAACTGGTCTGCAATGGCTTGACCATATAGGAGTTTGCTTTTCTCATGTAACGAAGTGTACAGGGAGACAGTCAGGAGTGATGCAGTGCCTTCAGGATGCCATCAAAACTCTGGTGTCATCTGTTTTTCCCTTGTGTCTTCCTTAATACATGGCTTTCATTCTTATGGTTGCCTCATGTTACAAGATGACTGATCCACTTCCAACCTGTTGTTTGAAGTAGGAAAAAGAAAATCAGGTGTCAAGCAGGAAGGGGCTGTGTTACTATTGGGAAAGCAAAATTTTCTGGTAATTCTCAGCAGCTTCCTGGTTATGTCTTATTGGTCTGAATTGTCAGTCAATTCCGTAGCTGCAAGGCAGGCCAGAAAAATGAGTAATTTATCTGGGCTCATTGCTACCCTAAAACAGGTGGGGTTCTGTAAGTAGGTGGAACTGGTGAATGGGTATTGGGTAAACAGTTGGCAGTGTCCACCCCGACCCAGACCCAGCCCTGAACTGCCTGCTTATACTTGGCTTTGGGACTAGGATGGAAAATAAAAAAGGAGGCCACTTAAAGATTTTCACGGGCCTCTTTCTTGCTCTCCATCGTGTGTCTTCCTCTTCTCTTCCTTGGTGTTTCGCTGTCTCTGCTCCTTCTGACTTTGGTGATGACTTTTCCTTATTATTATTTTCATTACTCGTTTGCCAGGTGATATCATTTTTTTTAGTGTAACCTTCTCTAATACTTGAGGCAAAGTGAGGCAGCTGCCTTTTAGATAGGCCCAGCACCTAGACCTTGTTTTTGCTTTTGATTTATTCTTTTTTGCATATTTATTACAATTGTACTTATTGGTGTGTATGTGTGTGTTATTTGTCCAGTGCTTTGCTTGGTTCTTCACTAGGCTATAAATTCCTTGGGGCCAGAGGCCATGTTTACTTTGAGTCTGTATATCTCTTCTCACCCCAGTGTCTTAACACGGTGCCTAGGATAAAGTGGATTCTAAATAAATATTTGAATAAATTAATAATAAATGAATATACTTTGTTGGCTTTCTTTCCTGTTTTTTCTTTTAAAAAACTAAATTTATTTTCATCCTCTTCCTCTGTTCTCACTTTAAGCATTATTTAAGTATTTTCATTAATATTCATCCATTCATTTATATTTCTTTTTCTTTATCCCTGCTTCTCTCTCTGGATTAATCTTCTCTCTCAGATGAGTATTATCTTTACATTTTCATCCCAGTTTTCTTACTCAGATTACAGTTAGCACACATCTGACTGCCTATTGCTTTTTAACTGGAATTCTCTCCACCACCCCACACTCAACAAGTTCCAAATGATGACCATCAGCTCCCCATCTCAATTACCTAGCCTCTGAAAAAGATGACACCTTCTTCTTTGAAAATGATGACACCTTCCAGCTACTTAAGCTTGAAAACTTGGTGTCATTTGTGACATCATTTATTTATATCATTAAGGGCTATTTCTGCACCTTGGCAAATAGCTCTAGCTGTTTCGTATTCTTGCTGCCATCACCAAGCATACAACATATAGGATTGTGGGTGCTGATGCATGTGGAATGGCAAGATCAAGGGTGACAGAAGTCATCTGACCTATGTTCCCCATCAAGCATCAGACACAGGCTTTGCCAGTTCACCACCCCAGTACACTCACTTATATACCATGTTTTGGTGCTCATAACTCATGGAATAATCAATTTAGATATTTTGGGATTACTTTGTAGTAAAATTTAAGAGGACTTGGTTACTTAAAATCGGTAGTGAATTTTATGATGGTAGGTATGGACAACTTTTGCACTATTGATAAAAAGATCAGAAAATGGTATTAAAATCTACAGAATATAGTGGCAGTAATAAAGGGTTTTGTAAAAACAGATTATATGTTCCCACTCAATTTTATAATGCAGAAATTAGTGGAAATTTTTTGAAATTAATAGGTATGAAATTTAGAAAAGTTAGCACAGTTGCTTCGTAGATGATCTCATTAATCTAGATGTACATTTTTCTTTTATAGAAAATAGTGAATGATATGAATATATTGAATGAATAAACGAATAAGGCAGTGTCTCTAATACTAAGATGATTGTTTGAAAAGTGAAAAAAAATTAATAAACTTTCTTTTAGTATTTGTAGTCAAAATTACTAGCTGTAAAAAAACAATGGGCAAAGCCACATTTAACGTGAATCCTTTAAAAGCATCTTGTGAATGTATAACTTTTGCATGGCTTTAGATTCATGACTTATGTAGTATTTCAGAAATTGAGAGAACACATCATGCATTACCCTAGTTATTTATTAAAAGAATGTAGGTTTCTTTTTATTGTTTTCTGTTTGGATTGAGAAAGAGCAGTGGTTTATGATACAGTTGATTTTTTAGTTTGGTGCATTTGTTAAGTTGAAATTTATCTCTGTCACCATGTTCTGTGGGATAGGGTTTTTTGATAGATACATATTTAGATATATAGGGCACACAGGCAAAGAAACACAACTGATATCAGTAACACGATTGCATCGTTCTTAATTTCCCTAATTTTATACCACTTTTCTTGCTTTGCCATTCGAGCATCAATTTGATTATGGGGATTACATACAGAGAAAGGTGTTGTTTATGAAATGCATAAAGACTTTGTTCCCTTTTAAGTTTACTTTACCTAGTTCTAGTCATTTTAGTGTATCTAGAATTGGAATGTAAGAATTAAGGCCATGCTTAGATTTCTGCTACAGTCTAACTCCCATGGGAGGAATAGTGCCTCAAAAAGGAGATCAGAGACCATGATTCTCTTCTCCTTTACTGGTGGTTGTATTTCATTTATTATTTTTAGAGATGCTTCTCCTCTGGACATTTTCATGTTTTTTCCAATAGGATAGAATAAATGTTATTTGGGTTTTCATCTATCATAATAGAAAGCTACTGTCACGGAGAGAAACTTGGGGCTTGAGAACTAGGGCAGTGTTGAGACAAATATCTAAGCTTGTTTGTATGACAAAAACAGTGAATAAAAGGTATTCAAGAGATTTTAAAAAATATGCCTAATCTTTTTCTTTGGATCTCATTCTCTTAAATGTCTTAAACCAAGGGGTTATAATTTAATGCCAGTTCAACTAAAATCATTCGAATTGATTGTCACTATTCAGCAATAAATTAAGCTCTTCCCTTTCAACTGGTTGGGCTCATTTTTTTTTTTTAATGCATCAACCTTCTGTGTGTTGTTATATGTCACTCTAATGAAATAGGAAAATGAGCTCTATCAAAAACATACAGTAGCAACCAGTACTGGAGCTAGTAAAGTTCAGGTTTTCTGTTTAGAAGGAAGGTTCTCTTTATCATTTTATGGAGATGTGGAAAATCCAAGGGTAGGCAGCCAGCTTCATGTTTTAGATGTAATAGGGTAGTGGTCAGAACTGCAAACAGTGAAAGTTCAAATCATGCCTGTTGTTGAATGGCCTGTACCTTATAGTTTAAGGTCAATAGATGAATACAGAAAAATGGCTTTGAAATTGTAGTATCTATTTGTTGGTTAACAGCCTAGTATCCATCCCCCTACCTTTTTCTCTTCCCACTTGAGTCTCTCATTTCCCAGACATTCCAGCTCCATCCTATCAGCATATTGCAAATCTCTGGACACAGTGATTTGGTCTATGTGATGCAATAGGAGGACACATATGTTGGAAAATCAGAAAGACTCCTCCTCTTTCTTCCTTTGTGTTCTCTCTCTCTCTCTCTCCCCTCATTTTTTTCCCCCTCCCATGTTGGAAGTGCATGAAGTATGAAGTGAAGCAGTTCTTGCTGCTGGTCAACTGACTTTCCTTCATAGAAAGACCACACTTAAGTTGAAGTTGACACTGTAAGTGGCAGAAAGAAAGCATCCTAGCCAATTTGGCCATTTAAAGGCAGGTGGCAAAACTAATTTAATTGCCTATAATTTCTTTACCATTTAAGAATTTTAAGCCAAATTTTGAATGTGATCTCTTAAAATCAGTAGTAATAATATCTATCAGCTATTGAGTTCTTACTACGTGCTGTGCGTTGTCCTAGATAATTTATATTTATGTGTTTGTTTAATCTGCAAAACTGTATTAGGAGTTAAACATAACCATCTCCATTTACAGATGAGGAAACTGAGGTGCTGAGCATTTAAGTTACTTGCACAAGGCACACAACTATCAAGTGACAGACTTTGATCCCAAAGGTCATGCTTCTAACCTACTAAGCCATGATGAAACATTGAATTTGTGGAAGGCTATTCTGAAGATCATTTAGGTCTTCATACTGAATGTCCTAAAAGTAGCCCCTTAAAGACACTTTTGCAGATGGAGCTTTTGAGCACTGGATAAGTTAAAGTCTTGGTCATGGTTGTATAATAAATGGGATGAAAAAGGCAGTGATGTTGTGTTAGAAAATAATTTGGATTTGTGAACACAATTTGTTCCACTGTCTTTGAGATCAGTGGCCCCTGTTTGCTTCTCTGTCTTCCCAGTATCCCCAGGCATTCTGCCTTTCCATCTTTGACCTTGTCATTATCAATTACCATGTTCTGGGAATCCAGATGGTGCCTTGTCTGATTAGCCTCACTGCACTCCAAGAGGAATGAGCCTTTACATTTCTGCTGTGGCCCGTAAGTCACCAAGAGTCTTCTCATCTACAATCTCATTTGGGCCTTTCAGCTACCTTATGAGACAGGCTGATGCACTTTGTCTTAGGTGTTTACATGTCAATTTGCTTTATGTTAATTTGCATTCGTAAGTATCTTACCTTATAAGCAAGTGATTTTTGCTTCTGTATTGCATGTTACTGAACTTGCAGCTGGACTATAAGCTCCATGAAGAGAGGATTTGATTATAGATTTTATGCTTGATATTCTTTCAATAGGGTCCCCTCTTAGTTCACAGGATTCTCTAAAAAACAAAAACAGCCCCCTAAAAAGAACTCATTAATATCTGGCTTTCCAGAATCAATAGTTAAATATTTAGGAATATTGTCAGCAAGTTATTAATCTGTTAGCAGTTTGACATCTATGGTAAGATTATTTATACCACAAAACTTGGTAAAGGCTACACATCAAGGTAACTCTTCATCCCTGCCCACCACCCCCATCCCTACCAGAGAGCCAGTTAACTAGGACATTCCTGTTTATAGCATTTCCATAGGAAATGTGGTCCACAGGCACCCACTGTGACCATGGGTCAAGTGTTTACACTAGGGGAGAAGGTGGAGGTGAGGGCACTCTGTTGGTCTCCATGCCTCTGCTGTCATGAGTCTCTGAGCAGAGGATGACAGTTTATGTTCACTGTAGAAAACCAAACTACAGAAAACAGCTCAGAGAAAACTAGATTGGGAAGCCCAGAATGGGCATTACTTGAAATTGGCCTTCTCTCTGCTTCGGTCTGTGGAGTCCTTCCACCCATCCTTGATTGACCTAGTTAACTGATCAAGCTGTGCTTATAAGGATCTCAGGGTAACTTTGGGTATCAGGTAAAAGCATTCCTGATTAAAAGTGGTCTCAACCACAAGAATCGTTATCATTTACTTATCAGAAAGTCTAGAAATGAGGCCCGGAGTTGGTTCACTGTCTTAGCAATGGCCTCAATGACCCCAAGCTGTTTCTTGTCCATTTTCTGCCACCCTCCATGTGTAAACAGTGTTTCCCCTGCTGGCTGCTAGAAGGCAGCAGTAGGACTAAACAATAAGATGCTAGCACACCTTCCAAACCCTTGAGAATATTTTGGATTTGTGATATAAACAACGAAAGTCTTCTTTTTTTCCCTGAAGCAATGACATTATTTTATTCTTAAATAAAGTGTAAAAGGAATAAAAAGTAAGTGACAAGTCTTACAGAATGTTAAAAATAGCTTCAGAGCAAAATAATTTTCAAGTATTTATTTCCAATTAGCAGGAAACTCTAGTGATTCTGTATGATGAGACATTAAGGCAGCCAGCAATTTACGACCATCCTAGAAGCTGCGATGTGAACTGAAGGAAAAACATTGCAAGAAAAATAAGCAAACGCTTTCATTATGACATCCAAGGTAGTAAAAATGGTATTTAAGTAGAGCTGAAGGCCCAAATGCCTGCAATTATGGAGTATTTACAATTTTTTCACATTGCAAGAAATTACAATATTTATACTTTTATGGGAAAGAAAATTAGATAAAGATGTCATGTAAGACAAGATACTGAAATCCTAGGAATTAGCGAGCACCCCTGCCCTGAGGGACTTGCTCTTCTTTGTTTCTTATTGCTAGCACAGTACTGGGCACACCATGTGTACAGAATGAGAAGAAAAGACAGTGAAGGATGCATATAGTAGAACGATAGTACCAAGTAGAGATTGGTCTTGTCAGAAGGAAACCCAGGCTTGGGTTATTGGAACACGGATGGATTGGCTTCAGGCGGAGTTGAGGAGTTGCAGGTCTTTGGATCTCATATTTTCTTCATTGTCTCCAGAGGAAACAGAGTTGCCCCAGAATCCAGGTGAATTGATAGTCAAGTGCAGAGAGCCTCAGAGCTAGGATCACTATACTCACATTTCCTTAGGGCCAGTTTTCTGGTTCAGTCTCTTTACCACACATTACCTTTCCTCCCATACTGTTGGTGACAGTTAAGTTATGAAATGATAAGGTCGATTCACAGGTGGCTGATATTAGTATTTACCAGCTCAAGTAACTGTTTTATAAGCCTTTTCATGGGGAAGGTGCAAATTTAATCCAAATGCGAGGCTGGATGAGCGGGCAGCTGTAGCATTCATGCCAGTTGCATCATCAACTTAAAATGCAGAGGGCAGGCATTCTAGGCCAAGAAGGTAAGAAAGTACTGTCACACAAAGTTTAGGGTATGAAGGAAGTCTGGTAATCTTTCTGTAAGATTTTGATTTTTTTAACATAGTGGTATGTGAGTACATATGGTATAAAGCTTTTGTTGGAAATCTGTCTTCAGTAAATCAGAAATGAAAATTTCCTTTAAGTGTTGAACACCACATTCTATTTTCATATTTTAAAAAATTACAGCTATTCCTTAGGACACAATGGGCTTTTTCTTTTTCTGTAGAAGTCCTCATTTGGCTTCAGGCATAGAGTAAAGAGGAAGAAGAGAAGACTATATATGCAAGGAGTTTAATAAATATGATA
Organism: Cacajao melanocephalus; assembly: GCA_963573385.1. NCBI lineage: Eukaryota > Metazoa > Chordata > Mammalia > Primates > Pitheciidae > Cacajao > Cacajao melanocephalus. The sequence goes on along the minus strand of CAUYLG010013318.1, from coordinate 26,854 downwards.
TTACGTGATCACAACTCCACATCCTAAGTGAGATGTATAAATTTAGTAAAAATTGGAAGCACTATATTTGTGAAGGATAACAGCTTAGAACAATTTTAATTTGTGTAGTTAAACCTCAAGTCATGCTTTGCATGTGGATTCTTATATTAAATGCATATGTTCAAGTTAGCACAGTGACTTTATTTTACTGAATGTTGACTCCTTTTTCTGGGGCAGCATCAACCCTTTCACAAATAATGTGTGAAAGGCCGAGGCTGTCCAATTTCATAAATATTGCTGTGAGTTTTAAGGTTGTGCTATTTTGTATTCAATGAATTTATTATTGAGTTTCATAGAATCTGATGTTCAAAAGGAATGCCTCTTAAATATTACCTCAGACTGAGTAATACATGGATTTTTAAAAAAGAGATGTGAGAAAATGATATGGTACAATAAGTAAGATGCAAGGACAATAATGAGTAATAATGAACTAGATGGTAATCTCTTTGAGCTCAGGACCCTTATTTAATAATTACTTTCATCCTCCCTTCTCTTCCTCTTCTCTCACTTTTTCCTCTTCCTCCTTCTGTTCCTTTTTCTCTTCCTTTCATTAAATCCTATACAGCAGGTGGCTTTGAATATCATATCTATTCAAAAAACAGCTTTTGAATTAATGAGTGGATACCTAAATCTTTTTATCCCTCCTCAAATCTGATTCACTATGTTGGGCATACTGAGTGGTTGATAAGCATTTGTTCAATGAATTTTCTGAACTGCAGAATTTTTTCACTAAGGAGCTGAATTTTACAGTTTTTGTGTTTATATTGTACTGAGTGAGAAACTATCACAGTGTTGCTGAGTAAAGGTTTTAATGGTCCCACTTTAATAAGTACATCATTTAGAATTAAATATGTTGTTACGCAAATCCTGGGAAACAGATTGAAATTAATTTGTTCATTCAAATAGATGGTTTTCTTCTTACAGTTTTGTACATAATTTTTCTTGTCTTGGTTTTATATATAGTCACTTCCTGACATCTAGCCATTTTTACTACTTTTATGATTTTTTGACATACTTGCTTACCACTTACGCAGTTATTTCCTAATATTCTCTTTAAATTGATTCACTTTGCAGTCTAAATTCATTTAAAGAGAAATCTTATATTAGTACCGTGAACCGAAAACCAGTATTCTCTGTTGCAAACAGAAGACAACTATAAAAATAAATATAATGTGATGAAAATGACATTATTAAATTTTGGCCAGGTTCTGTTGCCTTGGGGTAGACTGAGTCTGAGATAAATATTCTTAAAGAGAGTTTGACAAACATTAGGGAAGTATTAACGTAAAAGACATATAGGGCCAGGTGTGGTGGCTCATACCTGTAATTCCAGCATTTTAGGAGACTGAGGCAGGTGGATTGCTTGAGGTCAGGAGTTCAAGACCAGCCTGGCCAACATGGCGAAACCCTGTCACTACTAAAAATACAAAAATTAGTTGGGTGTGGTGGCACACGCCTGTAGTCCCAGCTACTTGGGAGGCTGAGGCAAGGGAATCCCTTGAACCCAGGAGGCAGAGGTTGCAGTGAGCCAAGATTGTGCCACTGAACTCCAGCCTGGGTGACAGAGTGAGACTCCATCGCAAAAAGAAAAAAAAAAAGACGTATAGACACTAAACTAAGCCTTATCTCTGACCATGCTATAAGGGTTGAAAAAAATTTAAAGGAGAAGGACTTCTTTCTATACTGGATCAAATATAAACTTCAACAAAGAAAAAAAATCTAGATTTTTCACAATTCCAAATCAGTAGGGCTGTAATTTGTGACATTTTAGCACTCTGTAATTTTTGTCACAAAGTACAAATTTTCTCTTCATTTTTACTTTCCTCTAAAACATACTCAAAATTAAGAACATAGGTTAGAGTGAAGCTTCCATTTTCCTGTGGTTTATGTATTTCCTGCTCAGTGGGTTACATGAGCAATGTTTAGGTTTCCTGTGAGGTACCACTTATTGAGTCAGGTTTATACTTTCTGTATCATTAGTGCTTCACAGAGAATGTCCTTCTAGATAGTGCCCACATTATAGTACACATGTGAGTACAGTGTTTTATTAATACTTCAGCATCTTATGGAACAAAATGAGAAGAGCATAGGTGTAAATGATCAAAATTCCAAATTAATGTAAATATAGCTAATGAGTTTTTGTATGCCATTTTTAAAATACTTTATTCTTTAGCTATTGCTTTGGACTGATTCTCTTAATGTTGATAAAAATCATTCTAGGTCATACTTGAAACACAATCCATTTGACTCTCAGCTGAAAGAATTGATTTCTTAATAAATGAAGTAACAGTTAATTCAGTCAAGCCCCCAGTGGTGTCACATTAATCAAAGTCAAACTGAGTTTGTTCAGAGATGGACAAAAAAATCTTAGAACCTTCTGGATCATTGGTTTCCCTTGTCACTTGAGGAAAAGTTATGTAGTTCAACACAGCCTGCCAAACCAAAACAAGAAAGAATGCAAATGAAGTGTATGAGTTTGAAATGTTAGCTATGATGGTGGTATGTGTTATGTAATGCTTCCTAATGAGAGTTTTCTTAATGATTTAATACACTGATGCAGGTAAAAATGTATTTGAAAGACCGAAAAGTCAAAGCAGTGGACATCTTTGATGGGCAATGGATATATATATTTTTTTACTTTCACTATATAGAAATCAACCTGCAAATATATAGAATATACTGTCATGACCAGTGATTGATGCTTTATAATCCCTGGAAACAGAGGCTATTTTTAAAATGGCCATGGAATTTTTGAATATTCCAGTACAATATTGTTTTTATACTAATTGACTTAAAAATAAATTAATTAAATCAAGCAGAAATACTATTACAAGACAAAAACAATGCTTATGTAAATGTTTTACTTTTAATAGTTTGTCTAAACAAACACTGAGAGATTAAATTTCAACATAAAAACATACATAGTTTGAAATAATTTAGAGAACAGCATATACTTTTCACAAATTCATTGTAAACAATTTAGTACCCAGGTCCTGAGGCATGAGGGAAAATTTTAGTAGTGTGTATTTATAAGCATGAATTTACTTTAAAATATAGATGGTTGAAATTTGGCCTGTCTTCTTCTTCTTTCATATTCCTATGTCCGAGTGTTTCTAAGTTTTTCTAAAAGGAAGCTCATTATTTGAATCAGTCAGATGCAAAGTGGTACAATATGAGGATTATGGTTAAAATTCTACCTATCATGTTAATGCTGAAAAGACTTTGTTCAACTCTGTCTGGATATTTGGATCTATGTGAGAAATTCTAGAAAGAACCATTTGCTCTTTGTATCATATAATTAAATACATGTTTAAAGCTTTTGCCCTAAAGATAAAAATGGAGACAACTGATAGAGACTGTACCTGTTAGTCTGATTTTCCTCTGCTTGCCTCTCTTTCTTTGTTTCATTGTTTTTACACTTTCATATCAAAGCCAAAGAAACGATTAATCCTGACAAGTAGTGTGGGTGATTTTCAGGATCTGGGTGCCTATTATAATTTTAAGAGGATTTGGTAAAGTGACTCCTTTAGGTATAAATATAGTGTTTCATGGCAACATAGAAGCTTGGCAATGCTCTGAACATTGCTAAATCTGCAATAGCTACTGGAAGTTAGGACCTTTAACCAGAGCTCTGTTACAATGACTTCTAGAGGGGGCATCTTTGACTTCTGAGTCCTATAATTCTGTTGGAGTTCCTTAAGCAACAGCTATGTATAGTGATTTAAGTTAGGAGATGCTTGATAGCATATTTTAAGATAGAGTTTCACTTGGCATCTTTATAAAAGCCAGGTGAAAAATGCTTTCTCTATGATTATATGAAAATTATCTTGGCCTTGAACTTTCGAAGAATGCAAAAAAGTTATTCTCTTTTATTAAGATGTTAATCCTTACCACATTACCGTATGGTGGTCTGAAAGAATCCACTAGTGATAAAACATTGCTAGAAGTCAAAAGTTAATAGTAAAAATTAATGAAAAAAGTTATTAATATAAAGAAAAGCAGAGTGATGAGAAGAATCAAGGATTTTTCCCTAAGGGTAACATGTTTTCTTATGGAAGAATTAACACGTTTAAAGAAGTAGAGCATGAAACAGACTAGAAACCCTTATATTTTTACCCCCATATTAAGATAAAATCTCTCCTACAGTCATGAGTGATGAATATGTTCTCTAGTTTTAAAAAGATGAGGGGTAATTAAACAAAAATGGCAACTCATTGGCATAAGTGAAAACAAGTACTATATCTACCATACAAACCAGCAATTTATATTAAGTTTATGTATAAATAGTTCTGAGATTGTGTGGGAAAAATGATGGTCCTAAAAGAAAGGGATAAAGAATTTGCAGCTCTCTGCCTTTGCTGGAGGGAGGAATTGGAATTGTTTATCTCCAACATAGATTAGAGAAAGATGAGTTCCACCTTCCACAAAGGATTCCAGTGTCTGCTCAACTTCATTGACAGACTGAGGCTGGCTACATAAAATAAAGTACTAAAAAGAAGGAAAGGATTGACACTGGTGAGATATCTTCCATACTGAGTTGATTCCAGAGCTCCATAGGAGGCAAAGAGGAAAGTTAGTGAGGGCTCTTCAGAGAAACAGATCAAATAGGGGATGCATATGTATAATATAATACCGTGGAACTTGAAATTATCTGGTGAGAACTAAGTATAAAGAAGAGAAGATGGTCAAGGACTGAACTTTGGAGAATATTAGTATTTAGAGAGGAGGATCCAGCAATGGAAACAGAGGAAAAAAAAAAAAAACTGCCAGAGAACGAACAGGAAAACCAGTAAAGCACGCTTCACTGGAAGTGCTATTCTCTGTTAAGTTAATACTCTTGAGAGGGTGAATAATTTAGACAGAAATATGGCAAGATAGAGGTTGTTAATGACCTTGATTCAAACAGTTCCATGGCAGTAGTGGAGACAGATGTCTGTTTGGAGTGGAATAAAGAAAAAGGGGGTGGAGTAGATACTCTTTGCCAAAGAAAAAGCAGAGAAATAGACAAAAGCTGGAGGGGCAAATAGGATTGAGGAGGTTTGTTTTGTTTGTTTGTTTGCTTTTCAAGGTGAGAGACTTTTTATAACATCTTTACATGCAAATGGAAATGATCCAGTTGAGAGAGGAAAACTGAAGAGGAAGCAGCAAAGGAGGGGAAGAATTCCAGTTGCAAAGTTCTTAAATGTTGGTGCTGGAATTTAGTGCACTCTGAAGGGTTGGTTTAGATGGACCAAGGAGATTTCTTTCCTCATACCAGGAGGAAAAATAAAGTGGATAGGTCAGTTTACAAGTAGGTTAGAAGATTTGGTGATGGGAAAATCAGGATCTGATTGCTTTAGTTTTTCAGCTAAACAGAAGTCAGGGTTATCAGCTGAGAGTGAAGGACAGTGGAAGGAGGAAGTATTGAGGGAGGCTTTGAGGCCAGAGGGAAATACATAAAAACAAAGTTTTGAGAGAGTGGGAAAATGAATTTATTATGGAAACATAGAAGGATGCTGGGTGGTGGGGAGGTCTTTCTAATATTTGTGGTCATGAATTTATTTTAAGAAAATGAAGGCATTTCTTAACATTCTTTCTTGAAAGTTTACATGACATCATTTAATTCAAATGAGTGTTTTTCTTCAACCGCTTCCAGCTGCTGAGGTGCAGGTAGGGAGCAGATAGAAAGCTGGGTTTTAAGAGTTTGAGTTTGCTAGGTGAATGCAGGTAAAAAGAGGATAAGGAATATTGGAGTTACTAAAGCTAATGCGTGGAGTAGAGGTGGAGGGGTATACAGTGAACTAGTTGTTAAACCTTAAATGCAAGGGAGTGATTGGGAAAATAGTAGATAACTGTAAAAGACTTAGAGCAAATAGAATCATGCTTGGCAGAGTCACTTAGATCTGCAACTTTGTGGAGATTATGTCTGGTTGAGATAGTTCACAGCCTGGCCTTAGGGGGATTGAAACAATATTTCATAACCATCAATTAGTTTAGGATTTTATTTTTCATTTTTTAGTACTTCCACCCTACAAAGACACATATTGTCTGGAACAAAGCAAAAGCACAGTCTGTGTCTTTAGGGAATTGACACTCTACCAGAGACCTGGTAGAAAAGGTATTAGATGTAGAAAAATGATATAGTCTTTTTTTTTTTTTTTAGTAGAGTCTGTTTAAGTGGGAACAACAGGCACATCAAGTTATTTCTCAGCTCTTGGAGAGCAGAATGTCAATATTTATGGAATACAGAACTGTTTTAATTAGTAGCACAGTTAGGCCTCTACAAATATGTAGTTCTCTTTCAAATACTTAACTAGAGACAAATACCAGGCCAAAAAAAATGTCACTGGCTGTAAAATTGTAATATATCAGACATAAGCAGAAATTCCCAAGACTTCACATGTATAATCTGTGATCAACACAAAATGATGGTTTTTCCTCTTTCTCTTTTTCCTCTTCCTCTTCTTTTCTTCCTCTTTTGCAATGACTAGGTAACTAGAAAAGTGATAAAATAGTGTCTTGGCAAATCAAGAATAGTTTCCTTTTCTTCTTCATTCCTTTCTTCTTTCCTTCTTTATATTTTTAGTATTAATAATGACTGTTGCTTTTGTAAAAGTAACACATGTTCATCATAAATATTACAAGCAATAGAGGAAAGTCCAAAGAAACATGTAATACCCAAATTCTACCTCCCAGACATAATCATTATAATTTTGAAGGTTATGATTCTGGAAATCTCTGTTTTTATACATAGGTAAAAGGATGGATAGCAAGAACTGATAGCTCAGTTATTTTTCTTCATCCTTAAAGTTGGGGAAAAACAATTTCACTAAAGCACTTTCTTGCAGATGATCATTTATAAATTTTTCTGGAATTTCACATGTCCTTTCAATATACAGATTTATTTTTTCCATTAATATCAGTGAAGTTTGTTGCACCATATCTTTTAATACATTTTGTGTCACATTTATTGTGTTACCTATCTTTTCTATCTTCTCTATATATTACTTTTAAATAATATTTTAGTTTCTGTGTCTTTTATCTGCATTTCCTATGATTTTCTCAAATGTTTCCTCTAGTGAGTAATTTAATTTTCAACCTTGTCTATTCATTTCTTTGATCTTATTATTTTCTTAATCATATTCTTTTGTCCCTCATTTTGTTTTATTACTTCTGCAATCTTTCTGATTCATTTTGTTGTTTCATTGCCTGGTTCTAGAGCTAGAATAATTGAATCATATTAGAATAAAACATTCATGGTAAATTTTCATAAAAATATTTTTTAAAAGTTAAGAGCAGCTATTTAAGTGCTCTTATCTGATCATAATTGCAATTGTTGATTGGATTCACCTAATTTGAGTACTTTTTATTAATAATGTATGTGTTTATAAAGTCCTTAAAAAGATTTACTGAGAATAATGAGCTTCATCTAGCAAAATGAACTGTTAAAATTGAACTAAACAATTAATTCATGTAGGTATATAGACAGAAAAATTCATAAATAAATTGCGTGCAGATATACCTACATATTGTTTTGGAGTTAATTGTTAAGGTGTTGGTAAAATCCTTAATTACAAGATTCTAAGAAAATATCTTTAGCTGGTTGTAGTTGGATTTTCTCTCTGTTATGGTCTTAGTTTCCATTTGTTTACTAGATGCTGGCTCATGCTGGCTTGGTCATTTTCAAGACTAAAAGCAGATATAATTGTAGAAAACAATCAGTCTGTTTACCATTGTTCAAGTTTAGACTTTGACATATTACTTCTCTGTTAATTCAGTTTCTGTAGTTTATATCTGTTCTATTTGACACTACACAGCTACACATAATATGGAGTGCTCCAGAGAGTTGCAGTACTCTTCCAGTGCACAAATTGCAAAATTTTTTTTGGCACGAATTGTCCTCCCTTTCTTCTGCTGTTGTGGAAGAGGTTTATAGACTTTCTTCATGTGGGTGGGAAGGGACTAATTCTCCATCTGGATGCCACCTGTAAAAGTTCACACTTTTCTCAGAAGAAATTTAATCTATAGCAGCAAACTATTTCATGTTCTTTTAAGCAGTCCTTGTCATCATTCTCTAGGAGCTAAGTATGGAGATTCTTTACAGGTTGTTTTCCTGAGATGTTGCTGTTTATAGAATCAATGCCACTTGTATTTAAAATTCATTTAATAGAAGTAAGCCTCAACCGTCAGTTATAAAGTGCCCCATGCAAAAATAATCATGCTATGTCTTCATGAGGGACAACTTGGAGAAAGTACCTAATGATACATTTGATTTTGACTGTTATCTAGCCTGTGGGTCAACTCTCCACTCCCACCTGACTGGAGGACTAAAAAGGTAAGTGTCTCTGGCAGAGCAGTGGAACAGTACATGAGGGCAGTGTTTCTCAAATTGTTTGAAGGCTATCTGTACTAGAATCACCAGAGAGAAGTTAAAATGCAGATCTTAGACCCCGATTCTGGGGATTTGACTTAAGAATATGCAGTGTTTGAGAACCATTGTATTAGTATTAGTAGTAGTATTAGAAGTTGCCTGTAAGATCATCAGAAAAAATGAACTTTATTAAACAACATAGAAAAACTACACAATAAATGTATATCTGTGCAAAGAAGAATATATACACCATCACTTGGTTATGCTTTCAATGTTTTAAAATCATTCCTGGCTGAAACCTAGGGTTTCTGAACAAATTCTTTTTTTTTTTTAATATTTATTTATTATACTTTAAGTTCTGGGGTACATGTGAAGTTCGTGCAGGTTTGTTAACATAGGTATACACGTGCCATGGTGGTGTTTTGCTGCATCCATTGCCCGGCCATCTACATTAGGTATTTCTCCTAATGCTATCCCTCCCCAATCCCTCCACCCGCTGCTATTCCTCCCCTCTCCCCCTACCCCCCACGCCCTGGTGTGTGATGTTTCCCTCCCTATGTCTGTGTGTTCTCTTAAGGGACTGCCTTTGGAGGTGGAGGACTGAGTATTAGTGGGCTGTCCTGGTCAAGGAGGCAATGGCAGTAACAAAAATGCACAACATGTTATTATCACTCCCAGATAAAGGGGTTTACTAATGAATATACTTCTTGACAGCTGGCCATGGCAGAAGTTTCCTAAATTCTGTCTCAGGTTACCCACTGCCAAGAACAATTGTCTTCTTTTGGAGGAAGATGCCACATAGTGTTCCCCTGCCTCTCAAACTGTTTAATCTGGGATATGTACATTGTAGTAGAAAAGACTGTGTATACTTCCCAGCTGGACATGAGGAAGAGATTTCTTCTGGTGCTGCCAGTTACCTGGTATTTTACTGATCTTTGAACTTAATTTATACCTACATTTCAGCTTACTTGTCAGTGAGCTTAGCCATATTGCTTTGATGATGCATTCTGTCACAGTCTCGGCAAGTATATAATATAGATTCAGTAATGTTTCTAGATATTAATTTCTACTTTAAAAATATTTTTTTCTGAGGCACAATTTACGTTTAGCAACATGCATCCATTCTAAGTATAGTTTGATGAGTTTTGACAAATGTATACACTTATGTAACCACCACCACTATAAAGATATAGACCCTTTTTATTATTTAAAAATGTTCCTCCTGTCACTTTGTAGTCACACCTCTCTCCTACCAGCCACAACCCCAGGCAACCAATGATGTGTGCTCTGTCATTACAGATTAGTTTTACTTATTTTAGAATTTCATATAAATGGAATGATACAGTGTTCCTGTCTTCTTTGCTCAGAACAATGTTTTTGAAATTCATTCATGTAATTGCATGTAATAATAACAATATTCTCTTATTATTGCCTAGTAGTACTCTGTTGAATGGACATATTACAGTTTGGCTGTCCATTGACATATTGATGGATAATTGGGTTATTTTCCAGTTTTCTGGCTATATTGAAAAAATCCGATTTGGTTATTGTTGCAGGGTAGGCATATGATTTTATTACTCTTGGAATTGTTGGGTCATATGGCAGACATATGTTTAACTTTATAAGAATCTGCCAAACAGATTTACAAAGTAGTGGCAACATTTTACTTTGCAACTAGCATTGTATGAGAATTCTACTTGTTCTAGTCTTTAAATTTTAGCCATTCTAATGGCTTTGTAATGGTAACTAAATGTGGTTTAAATTTGCATTTCCCTATTGTGCATTTTTTGATGTACTTAGTGGCCATGGCATTTTTATGAAGTGTCTGTTCAAATCTTTTGACAGTTTTTTAAATGAGTTTTTGTCTTCTTGTTACTAAGATTCAGGTTATTAAGTTCTGGACACCTGTATGTATACACACACACACACACAATTATAGTCTATATTTTTATGTTAATACATTGATAGAATTTATCACTTTTGGGCTTTTGCAAATTTTTCTCCTTTTAGGACATTTTTTGTATTTAGGTCTGTAACTGATAAGTTACTGTTGTAATCTGAGGAAAGGTCAGAGTTCATTTATTCATGTGCATATCTTGATGTTCCATACAATTTGTTGAAAATATTTTTCTTCCTATTGAATTACCTTGGCACTTTGTCAGAAATTAATTGATCATATTTGTGTCTATTTCTGACATTCTGCCATCTATTGATCTATATATCTACCGTTACACCAATACTACACTGTCTTGATTACTGTAGCATTTCAATGAGTCTTCAGATCAGAAATGGAAATCATCCAACTTATTTCTTTTCAAAATGATTTTGGTTATTATGGATTCTTTACATTTTAATACATATTTCACAATTTGTAGATTTTCATAAAAACCCCTCCTAGGATCTTGTTTTGTAAAAGGGTGTTTTATTATAGTAAAAAATATATAACATTTTCCATTTAACCATTTTTTATATAATTCAGTGGTATTAATTAACTTTGCATTGTCATGTTACCGATATTTCCAAAATTTTTCATCACCTCAGATAGAAACTCTTTACCTATTAAGCAATAACTCCTCATTCCCTCCAGCTTGGTAATCTATAATCTACTTCATTTCTGTGAATGAGCCTATTCTAGGGAAATTTGCTATTTCTATGTATTTATATACTATATAAGTAGAATCATGCAATATTATCTTTTTGCATCTGGTTTATTTAACTGAGTATAATGGTTTTTAAAATGTTTTTTTAATAATAAAAATCATGTTTTTACCAATAATTTTTATAGGTACATAGGAAATATATATATTTATGGAGCACATGAAATGCTTTGATATAGGCATGTAATATATAATAATCATATACGTGGTAAATGGGATATCCATCCCCTTCAGATTTATCCTTTGTGTTACAAACAATGTAATTTTATTCTTTTAGTCATTTTAAAATATACAGTTAAGTTATTATTGACTATAGTCACCGTTTTGTGCTATCAAATACTAGGTCTTATTAATCATTTCTAATTATTTTTTTCACCTATTAACAATCTCCACTCCCTGCCCCGTCACATCCCCACTACCGTTCCCAGTTTCTGGTAACCATCCTTCTGCTATCTCCATGAGTTCAATTGTTTTAATTTTTAGTTCCCACAAATAAGTGAGAACATGCAAAGTTTGTATTTCTGTGCCTGGCTTATTTCACTTAACATAATGACCTTCAGTATCATCCATGTTGCTGCAAATGACAGGATCTTATTATTGCTTATGGCTGAACAGTACTCTATTGTGTATATGTACCACATTTTCCTTATCCATTCATCTGTTGATGGACACTTAGGTTGCTTCCAGATATTAGCTATTGTGAACAGTGCTACAACAAACATGGGAGTGAAGATATCCCTTTGATATACTCATTTCTTTTCTTTTGAGTATATGCCTGGGAGTGGGATTACTCGATCACATAGTAACTCTATTTTTAGTTTTTGAGGAATCTCCACATTGTTCTCCATAGTGCTTGTACTAATTTATATGCTCACCAACAGTGTACTAGGGCTCCCTTTTGTCTACATTCTCTCCAGCATTTGTTATTGCTTGTCTTTTGGATATAAGCCATTTTAACTGGGGTGAGATGATATCTGCAGTTTTGATTTACATTTTTCTGATGATCAGTGATATTGAGCACATTTTCATATGTCTGTCTGCCATTTGTTTGTCTTCTTTTGAGAAATGTTTGTTCAGATATTTTGCCCGTTTTAAAATCAGGTTATTATATTTTTCCTGTAGAATTTTTAAAGCTACTGCTATATTTTGGTTGTTAATTTCTCATCAGATGGGTAGTTTGCAAATATTTTATCCTATTCTGTGGGCTGTCTTTTCACTTTGTTGATTGTTTCCTTTACTATGCAGAAGCTTTTTAACTGATATGATCCCAATTGTCAGTTTTTGCTTTGATTGACTGGGCTTGTGCAGTATTGTTCAAAAAATCTTTTTGAATTTGCCTAGTCCAGTGCCCTGAAGATTTTCCCCAGTGTTTTCTTGTAGTTATTTCATGGTTTGAGGCCTAGATTTAAGTCTTTAATCATTTTGATTTGATTTTTCCACATGGCAAGATATAGGAGGCGAGTTTCATTCTCCTGCATATGGATATTCAGTTTTCCAAACACCATTTATTTGAAGAAATGTTTTTTTCTCCAATGTGTTCTTGGCACCTTTGTTGAAAATGGGGATTTGGTTTCTGGCTTATCTATTCTGTTCTGTTGGTCTATGTATATGTTTTCATGCCAGTACTCTGCTGTTTTAATTACTATCACCCAGCAGTATAATTTAAAGTCAGATAATGTGGTTTCTCCAGTTTTGTTATTTTCACTCGGGATATTTTGGCTATTTTGGGTCTTTTGTGGTTCCATATAAATTGTAGGATTACTTTTCCTCTTTCTGTAAAGAATGCCATTGGTATTTTGACAGGGATTGCATTGAATCTGTAGATTGCATTGAATCTGTAGGTTGCATTGAATCTGTAGATTGCATTGGGTAGTATGGACATTTTAACAATATTTATTCCCTCAATCCTTGAAGATGGAATGCCTTCATTTTTTGTGTCTTCGATGTCTTTTGTCAGTGTTTTATAGTCTTCACTATAGAGAACTTTCACTTCTTTCACTAATTCCTACGTCTTGCATTTTATTTGTAGCTATTGTAAATGGGATAACTTTTTAAATTTCTTTTGCAGATTGTTTCTTGTTGGCATACAGAAATGCTGCTGAATTTTTATATTGACTTTGTATCCTGCATCTTTACTGAATTTGTTTATCAGTTCTAACAGTTTTATGGTGGAGTGTTGAGGCTTTCCCAAATATTTTGGATGCTGTTTATTTCTTTCTCTTGTCTGTTTGCTCTAGCTAGGTCTTTAGTACTATGTTGAATACCAGTGGTAGTGACAGTGGTGATCTTTGTTGTGCTCTAGATCTTAAAGGAAAAGCTTTCAGTTTTTCCTCATTCTGTATGATACTAACTGTGGGCCTGTCATATATGGGTTTTATTCTGTTAAGGTATGTTCTTTCTATATACAGTTCTTGAGGGTTTTTATCATAAGAAGATGTTAAATTTTATCAAATGTTTTTTTCAGCATCAATTGAAATGATCATATAGTTTTTGTCCTTCATTCTGTTGATATATCACATTGATTGATTGGCATATATTGAAACTGGGATAAACCCCACTTGGTCATGATGAATGATCTTTTTAATGTATTGTTGAATTCAGCTTGCTAGTATTTTGTTGAGGATTTTTGTAGCAATATTCATCAGGGATATTGGCCTATAGTTTTTTTTTGTTTTGTTTTTTGTTTTTCCGATGTGTCTTTGGTTTTGGTATCAGGATAATACTGGCCTTATAGAATGAATTTGAAAGTATTTATTCCTCCTCCATTTTTGGAATAGCTTGAGTAAGATTGGCGTTAGTTCTTTACATGTTTGGTAGAATTCAGCGCTGAAGCCATTGGTTTCCAGGCTTTTCTTTACTGGTAGACTTTTTATTGCAGCTTTGATCTTGTTATTGTTATTGGTCTGTTTCATTTTTGGGTTTCTTCATGGTTCAATCTGAGTAGGTTGTATGTGTCTAGGAATTTATCCATTTCTTCCACATGTTCCAATTCATTAGCATATAGTTGCTCATAGTAGTCACCAAGGGTCCTTTAAATTTCTGTTGTATCAGTTGTAATGTCTCCTTTTTATCTCTGATTTTATTTATTTGGGTCTTCTCTCTTTTTTTTTTTTTTTCTTAATCTGGCTGAGGTTTGCCAATTTTCCTTAACTTTTCAAAAAAAAAGAAAAACAAAAAAACAAAAAACCAAACTTCTGGTTTCATCTTTTATACTGTTTTCTTCATTTCAATTTCATTTATTTCTGTTCCAATGTTTACTTTTTTTCTTCTACTAATTTTGAGTTTGGCTTGCTCTAGCTTTTATAATTTTTTAAAGATGCATCATTAGGTTATTTAAGTTTTTCTTTTTTTTTGATATAGGCACTTAAAGGTATACATTTTCCTCTTAGTACTGCTTTTGCTGTATCTTATGAGTTTTGGTATGTTGTGTTTCCATTATCATTTATTTCAAGACATCTTTCGGTTTCCTTCTTTATTTCTTCATTGACCCACTGGTCATTCAGGAGCATATGTTTAATTTTCATGTGTTTTTCCAGTGTCCAAAATTCTTCTTGTTACTGATGCATAGTTTAATTTCATTGTGGTCAGAAAAGATGTTTTAAATTATTTCAATTGTTTTTCAATGTTTTAAGACCTGTTTTGTGGCCCGACATATGGTCTGTCTGTGAGAATGATGCATGTGCTGAGTTGAAGAATTTGTATTCTGTAGCTATTGAATGAAATGTTCTGTAAATGTCTATTAGTTGCATTCAGTCTATAGTCCAGATTAAGTCTGATGTTTCTTTGTTGATTTTCTGCCTAGAAAATCTGTCCAATGTTGAAAGTGGGGTGTTGAAATCTTCAGCTACTATTGTCCTGAGGTCTGTCTCTCTCCTTGGCTCTAATAATATTTGCTTTATATGTCTGGGTGCTCAAGTGTTGGGTACATATATATTTACAATTGTTATATCCTCTTGCTGAACTGACCCATTTGCCATTATATAGTAATGTTCTTTGTCTCTTCTTACAGTTTTCATCTTTAAATTTATTTTGTGTGATATAATTGTAGCTAGTCCTGCTCTTTTTTGTTTTGCATTGGCATGAAATATCTTATTCCATTTCTTTATTTTCAGTCTGTGTGTATCTTTATAGTTGAGGTGTTTTTTATGAGCACCAGATCATTAGGTCTGTTTTTAAAAAATTCATTCACCCATTCTATGCTTTTTGATTGCAGAGTTTAGTTCATTTACATTTTGTGTTATTATTGACAAGTAAGGACTTACTCCTGCTATTTTATTATTTGTTTTCTGATTGTTTTGTGGTCTTTTTTTTTCTTCTTTCTTTCCTTTCTGTCTTATGAGGGTGATTTTTCTCTGGTGGTGTGTTTTAATTTCTTGCTTTTTACTTTTTGTGTACTTGTTGTATTTTTTTTATTTGAGGTTACTATGAGGCTTGCAAATACTGTCTTGTAATCCATTATGTAAAACTGATGACAACTTAATTCTGATTGCATAAATAAACACCAAAAAGAAACATCTAATAAAAATTCTACACTTTACCTTTGTGATATGGTTTGTCTGTGTCCCTACCCAAATCTTATTTTGAATTGTAACTCCCACATTTCCGATGTGTCATGGGAGGAGCTTGGTGGGAAGTAATTGAATCATGGGGGTGAGTCTTTCCCTTGCTGTTGTCATGATAGTGAATAAGTCTCATAAGATCTGATTGTTTTAAAAATGGGTGTTTCCCTGCGCAAGCTCTCTTCTCTTGTCTGCTGTCACGTGAGACTTGCCTTTCAAACCTTCCACCATGATTGTGAGGGCTCCCCAGCCATGTGGAACTGTAAGTCCATTAAACTCCTTTCTTTTGTAAATTGCACAGTCTCAGGTGTCTTTATCAGCAGCATGAAAACTGACTAATACACTTTGTCCTTCTGCTTTTTAACTTTCTGTTGTTTTCCTTTTTGTCTTGTTATACTGTGTGTCTTGAAAAGTTGTTGTAGATACTATTTTTGGTTGGTTCATCATTTAGTCTTTCGAGTTAAGATAAAAGTAGTTTACATAGCACAATTACAGTGTTATAACATTCTGTGTTTTTTTGGTCTGCTTCTTATTACCTGGTTTTTGTACCTTCAGATGATTTCTTATTGCTTTTTGTTGTCCTTTTCTTTCAGATTGAAGAGCTCCCATTAGCCTTTCTTTTAGCGCATGTCTGGTATGGATGAAATCCTTCAGCTTTTGTTTGTCTAAGAAAGACTTTATTTCTCCTTCATGCTTGAAGGATATTTTCACAGAGTATACTATTCTAGGGTAACTTTTTTTGTCCTTCTGTACTTTAAGTATGTCATGCCACTCTCTTCTGGCCAGTAAGGTTTCTACTGAAAAGTCTGCTTACTGAAAAGATGCATTAAAGTCATATCGTGTGTTATTTTTTCTTTTCTTTTGCTGCTTTTAGGATTCTTTCTTTATGTTTGAATTGATTATTAAACTGCCTTTAGGTAGTCTTCTTTGGGTCAAATCTGCTTGCTGTTCTATAACCTTCTTGTACTGGAATATTTATGTATTTCTCTAAGTTTGGGAAATTCTTTGAATAAACTTGTACCCTTGTCTCTTTCTCTACTTCCTCTTTAAGGCCAAGAACACTTACATTTGCCCTTTGAAGCTATTTTCTAGATTCTGTAGGCTTACTTTATTATTTTTTATTTTGTCTCCTCTGATGGTATACTACTATCAAGTAGCCTGTCTTCAAGCTCATTAATTCTTTCTTCTTTTTGATGAGTTCTGCTATTAAGAGACTGTAATACATTCTTCAATACATCGATTTCATTTTCAACTCTAAAATTTCTGTTTGATTCTTTTTAATTATTTCAGTCTCTTTGTTAAATTTATCTGATAGAATTCTGAATTCTTCTTTGCGTTACTGGTGAATTTCTTTGAGTTTCCTCAAAAGAGCTATTTTGGATTCTCAGCCTGAAAGGCCACATATCTCTGTTTCTCCAGGATTGGTCCCTGGTCCCTTATTTAGTTTGTATGGTGAGATCATGTTTTCCTGGAAGGTCTTGATGCTTCTGGATGTATGTCTGTGTCTGGACATTAAAGAGTTAGGTATTTATTGTAGTCTTCTCAGTCTGAGTTTGTCTATGCTCTGCGCTCATTCTTCTTGGGAAGACTTTCTAGATATTCAAAGAGACTCGGCCCCCAAGCCCAGTAATATAGACTCATAGAGATACCACCTAGTGGTCTTAGTTAAGGTCTGGAAGAATTCCCTGGATTACCAGGAAGGAATTCCTGTTCTCTTCTAATTTCTCCTAAACAAATCAAGTCTCTCTCTCTGTGCTGAACCACCTGGAGCTGGGGATGGGCAAGCACCTGTGGCCACCACCACCGAGGCTATCTTGGGTCAGACCTGAAGTCAGACAGCACAGTACCGAGTCTCGCGCAAGGCCCATCATATTTACTACTTGACTCCCATCTATCTTCTGTCAAGGTCCTAGGGATCTACAATGAGTAGGTGGGGAAGTCAGCCAGGTTTTGTCATTTCCTTCAGGGCAGTCAGTTTCCCCAGAACCCAGGCAGGTCTAGAGATGCTATCTGGGAGCCAGGGATTAGAATTAAAAAAAAAAAAAAAACTTAGAAATCTACCTGGTGTTCTGTTGCATTGTGGCTAAGCTGGTACCCAGACCACAAGACAAAGCTCTTTCTGTTCTTCTTTCCCCTTTCCATAGGCAGAGGAGCCTTCCCCTGTTGCCACCACCACCACCAACCCACAGGGAGTTTTCCCAGGCCACCACTAAGGTTCACCTAAGTGAACCCAGGGGCTCTTCAGTCAGGTTATGGTGAATGCTGCCATGCCTGGGGCTCACTCTTCAGGGAAGTAGACTCCCCTTTGGCCTAGGGCGGGTCTATAAGTGCCATCTAAGAGCTTATTCTTGGGTTCAGGGACCCCCAGGAGTCCACTTGGTGCTCTGCCGTACCGTGGTTGAGCTGGTACCTGAAGCCTGCATGTCTCAGAGTCTTACCCAAGGCCCATGGTGTACCACCTGGGTATTGCTGTTGGTGATTCAGAGTTCAAGGGCTCTTTAGTCAGAAGGTGATGAATTCTGCTGGTATTGGTTCATTCCTTTTAAGGAAGAAGTTTCCCTTCTGGCCCAGAGTGTGTCTAGAAATGTCCTCTCAGACCTAGGGCCTAGGATGGAGGCCTCACTACTCTGCCCAGTGACCTACCCTATGTTAGTTTAGCTGGTATCCAAGGTGCAAGACAAAGTCTTCTTTGCTCTTCTCTCTTCTCTCCTCAAGCAGAAGGGAGGGGTCCTTTTATTGCTCTAAGCTTTGCTGCCTGGGGTTGTGGGAGGAGCTGCACAAGCACTCCCCTAGCTGACCCACCTGGTGTCTCACTAGGTCATGTGTCACCCCAATCCACTGGCTCTAAGTCCAGCACAGCACCAGGACTTCCCTAAGAATTGCAGTCCTTGTGTTCTAGACTGCCTTTCAAATTCACCTAGGTTCCCAGAGCAGTTTAGCCTGCAGTAGCAAGGCTTGCAGAGAAACGCAGGGTCAGACCCTTAAGATGGGCACTCCCCTCTGGTTAGGTCTGGTCCAAATGCTCCCTTCCTGTGTGGGGACTGGCTGAGTTCATCACGCTTTTGCTTTCCACTGTGACAGGGCAACCCTCAGTTCAATGCAGAGTCCTCCAGTCACTGTGCCCTCCCTTCCTCTGAGAGTACAGATTCTCTTTCTATGCCATGTGGTTATTTCTGGTGAATGTGAGAGAGGTGGTGTCAGTGATTTAAGCCTCTCTTTCCTACCCATTCAGTTTCTCTTTGAGCACTAAAAAGTTAAAACCAGGTACTGTGATTGCTTACCTGATTTCTGGTTTTTATGAAGGTGCTTTTATTATGTGCAGCCAGTTTTTAAAATTTGGTGTTCCTTTTAGGTGAGACAATTTGTGGAGACTTCTCTCTGGCCATCTTTCTCCACCTTCGGCATAATGTTTTTACGATTCATCTATGTTGTAGCATATATCAGAACTCCATTCCTTTTCGTGGCTGAATAATATTCTGTTGTATGTATATACTATATTTTCTTTATCCATTCATCCATTGATTGACTCTTGAGTTTTTTTAACTTTTGGCTATTGTGAATTACCCAACAATGATAGAAATATCTGTATGAGTCCCTGTTTTTGATTATTTTGTGTATATGCCTACAAGTGGAATTTCTGGGTCATATAGGCCTGGTAGGATTTTATTTCTGATTATACTGACTTTATAGAGAAATTTGGAGTGAATGGCATCTTAAATTTTAACCTGGGGTCTTCTGATCCATGAACATTGCATATCTCTGTGTTAGTCAACTTGGGCTATCATAACAAAATATCATAGCCTGGGTAGCTAAAATAATAGAAATTTATTTTCCCACAGTTCTGGATGCTGGGAAGTCCAAAATAAAGGTGCTGGTAAGGCAAGTTTTATTTTGAAGCCCCTTCTCTTGGCTTGCAGGTGGCCACCATCTCACTCTGTGCTCACATGACTTCTTTTTTGTTTACACACACACACACACACACACACACACACACACACGACAGAGAGAGAGAGATTATAAGGACACTAATTAAATTATGAGCGTCCATCCTCATGGCCTCATCTAAACCCAATTACCTATCAAAGTTCCCATTTATAATACTGTCACATTGAGTGTTAGGGGCTTCAACATATAAACTGAAGTAGGGAAGGGGACAAAATTCACTCCATAGGAATGTCCTTATTTAACTTTTCTTCTTCTTTCCTTTCTTCTTTTCTCTTTTCTTCCCCTTCCCCTTTCCCCTTTCCTTTTCCTTTTCCTTTCTACAGTCTTGCTCTGTTGCCAAGGCTGGAGTGCACTGGTGCAGTCTTGGCTCACTGCAACCTCTGCCTCCTGGGTTCAAACAATTCTCCTGCCTCAGCTTCCTGAGTAGCTGGGATTACAGGCACCTGCCATTATGCCTGGATAACTTTTTGTATTTTTAGTAGAGACGGGGTTTCACCGTGTTGTCCAGGCTGGTCTCGAACTCCTGACCTTGTGATCCACCTGCCTCAGCCTCCCAAAGTGCTGGAATTACAGGCATGAGCCACTGCACATGGCCTAGTTTTCTTTAATTTTTCTTAGTGATAATCTGTAATTTTTAATGAACTGCCTATGCACATATTTTGTTAAATTTAATCCTTAGTTTTACATGATTTTTGATGTTACTGTGAATGTATTTTATTTCCTATTGTCTGTTGTTAATATGTGAAATGCAAATGATTGTTGTCTATTGATCTTATATCCTGCAGTCTTGCTCAATTAACTTATTAGATTTAGTAACTTTCTTTTTGTAGATTTTTAAAATTTTCTACATGCCCAATCATACTTTCTGTGAGTGAATAAAGATAGTTTTACTTCTTCCTTTCCCGTCTGTCTTCCTTATGTATCATTTTTCTCTTTTTGCTTTATTGCACTGGCTGGGACTTCCAGCATAATGTTCAATAAGAACAATGAGAGTAGGCATTCTTGCCTCATCCTCAACCTTATAAGGAGAGTGTAAGAGCTTAGGACATTGTATTTGCATTTTTATATTTGTAACTAAGCAAGGCACTGTAATCAGTTTGTGGCTACA
This sequence comes from Cacajao melanocephalus, assembly GCA_963573385.1. NCBI lineage: Eukaryota > Metazoa > Chordata > Mammalia > Primates > Pitheciidae > Cacajao > Cacajao melanocephalus. Next base: position 6,196 of record CAUYLG010013318.1, on the reverse strand, counting down.
GTTTGTTTTCTTACTCAGATTCTGTAATCACTGGTTATGGTAGCTTTAGGCACTTCAGCTCTCTTTCAATTAGAGAAATTTTTATTTATCTATTTTATATATTCAGTTGCTGCATATTTTTTTTCAGATTCCATAGCTTAAAATCCTTTTAAAATTACTGGTATAATGTCATACTAATGACTTTTATTGAAGTTCAAAGCAGCCACTGAACCTCATTGATGAAAACACTGTGTATTATGGAACTTAATTTTTCCTGGGGAAGGGCCATGAGACAAATTCCTACTGAAATTTAGTACTAAGGTCACAATCAGTATCAGTATCAGTATGTAAAAATATAGACCATACACATTCCCTCTAAAACAATGAGATTTTTAAAATTAACTCTGTTTCTGTTTTTGCTTTACTCTAGGAGAAGCTCAGACTTAAATGTTTTGCTTAATTGTGACCGTGACGATTTTTGTATTTGCATCGTTTTTTCCCAGTATTTTCATATGTTTTGATTCATTTTAACAATTTTAATCTATTTATGTTTTTGTTGTAAGTCAACTCAAATCCTTTTAAAAAAGGTTTAGAAGTATAAATTATAATCTCTGAATTAATAAAAAAGCTATTTCATAAAAGGACCTACCTTTTAAATATTTAATTGATATAAATACCTACTTTTAAGAGGCTTAATAGAAAGCTGTAAATGGAAAGTCTCTAAGTTTAGGAATACAGTCTTTTACTGGCCTTGTAAGATAAGCTGCTAAAGAGAAACAATTGGAGTGATGATCTTGTTGAAGTGAAGCTAAAATGCTTCTGACTAAAACAAAGCAAAACAACAGAGATCTGTTCTTTCCTTCAGTTATTAAAGAGAAATGATTGAATGTCCTGAAAATAACCTAATAAGTGAAACAGTAAAGAGTCACATATCTCAGGTTTCTGGGTGGTATGGCAGCAAGAAGTTGTGAGATTACTGCCAGTCATTTCAGCCTATCTTGTGCTGGAGGAAATCGCTTATTTTCTATCAGAATAATTAGAATAATATAAAAATTTAAAGAAACCACCTAGTAATTATTAGTTGATGTTTGTGCTGCCCGGTTTAACCACACAAGTTTACATTGTACATTTTAATACTTATTGTCAATTATCTTCACTTAAACTATATATAATGATGATCTTAAAAATAAATGACTTCTCTACCACCCTAAATGTTTAATTTTTATATGTAATAGAGAAAAAAACAACATTTATTTTTAAAACATTTCTATTTGTATTTAGTATTAAAGTGTGCCTTTAATGTTTGAAATACTTTGTGTCTAATTCAATGCCAAGTACTTGAAATGCATTATTTTATATTTTTTACAATAATGCGATTATAGCAATTTCACGTATGCCCGTTTACAGATGAGAAATGGAGGCTTGGAAAAGTTTATTAACTTGCCTAAGGTCACACAATAAAAGGCAGAACCGGGATTTAAACCATAGCTCTCTTAAGTAGAATCTCCATTGGAAAGCGTTTCTCTGTAAGTAACAATAACTTCAACAATCTTTTATTCCCATATCAAGCTATCTGAAAGTAGGGGATCGTTTGCATAAGTTTAGTTGCTTAATAATTCTATTTAATCCTCTGTTCCACCATTCCCAATGAGTTTGCTATTCATTTTCATGCTTTTTGTTTCATGGTTGCAAATACGTAATGCAATCCCAGGTACTATATGTTCAGGACATGATGAAGGGGGAAGTGGCAATGCCATTCATATTTTTCTTTTTTTTAATCAAGAAAGCATAATCTTTTCAAGAAACCCTCTGGTGGGTTTTGCTTATATTTCATCAGCTAGAACTGTGTCTAGGGCAACACTTGGCTGCAAGAGAAGCAGGGAAATTAAGCATTTAGTCTTCCTAACCACAGAAGAAGGTGGCTGGGGCCTGAGAATGACTCTGGTTGGCTAAAAAAACAGTGCCTGATGCAATGAATATTACATAATGCTGATTCTGTTTGCTTAGCACTAGTGGAATTTACGTATGAATTTTAAAGGCAGTGACTGAAATGGAGACAGCAAAGGCGAATATTTCACTTCCCTTTAAGGTTTTAATCCAATTTTCCAGCAGAGGGCTTTGGGGTGCTTTTCTCTGCCTTCCTATTATTATTATTATTACTGAGTCAGGGTTTTGCTCTGTCACCCAGGCTGGAGTGCAGTGGGTGGATCTTGGCTCACCGCAACCTCTACCTCCTGGCCTCAGGTGATCCTGTCACCTCAGCCTCCTGAGTAGCTGGGACCATAGGCACACACCACCATAACTGGCTAATTGTTTAAAAATATATTTTGTAAATATGGGGTTTTGCTATGTCGCCCAGGCTGGTCTCAAACATCTGGGCTCAAGCAGTCTGCCTGTCTTGGCCTCCCAAAGTGCTGGGATCATAGGCATGAGCCACTGCACCCATTCTCAATCCCCCATTTTTGCAGTACTGTATTATCTTTCCTGAACATGCTCTTGAAGTAGACACAGCAGTGTGTGTCAGGGTGGGAGATGGCAAGAAAGAGGAACAAGAACCTGACCCCTGCTCTAGCTTAGGATTTAGTGGAAGACAAGGCAAACATATAGTTGAAAGAGTACAGGACACTGTGGTTAGAGGTGCAGATTTCAGCTTATTATCAAAGTTATAAAAAGGAGATAAGCTTAAATAATCATGCATTGTTAATAGAATTTAAGCTGGTAAGCTTCGAAGCAGAGTTATAGTTTATTATCTTGTTAACCTTTAACTTAATAATCAGAAAAATCTAAAAGATAAGAAAAAAGTTTTAAAAAACAGATTTAGTGATAAAAAATTAAGAGAATTTAGGAAACTTAACTGAAAAGAATAGCTGTTAGTAAAGTTATAGCTTACGTTGGTTAATTAATATAGTTAGTTTTGATTTATTGTACCCTAAGAGCCTCTATGGGATCTCTGTAGGAAGATTAATATAAGGGTAATAAATAAGGGTAAAGACCAAATGATCATCTTCATGTGTGGTCCCTCTGGAAATTTTTACAGATGGGATATAGTTTTATGTGTTTGAGAGAAGTTTAGTGAGGTAATTCTGTCATTCAAACAATCATAGTCTGTGCCAGGAAATACATCTAGCCCCAGTACTATAGAAGTCATAGTTCTTATTCTCAGAGCTTGTGTTCTAGGAGGGATTTGGTCTTCCAGTGCCCGTTTGACTCTTTCATTTTATGGACCTACTGGTCCTACCTAAATGCCAAAGCCAATTTGACTGTTTGAGTGAATTGACTGGGAAAATTGGACAGAAATGCTAAATGAACAGTTAATAAGAATACTCAATTTATATGTATGTGGTTTGTATGTTCCTGTCATCCAAAATAAAATGTGGAATTACTTATGTCAACTAAAATTCTGCTCTTCCTTACTGTACATACTAAGAACTCATTGCATAATGCTCTTGAATTTGACAAAAATCTGGGAATTACTAACTTAATTAAAAAATATGGCTTTTCTGGCAGAAAAACGATTTGTATAAGATTACCCAATAGAGTACCTAGCACATAATAGGCACTTAATTAACAATTTGACAAGTGAATGCTGCTGAATGAAAGCAAATGAATCACCATGTTTCTGTTGATTATTTTCCAAAAGTTAGTAGGACTTTTATGACTAAATTCTTCCACTTATGAAAATAGGAGACATTTTAGAAAAGTAGTTTGTGTTGGTTACTAAGTCAAGTTATGTTCAATTTATTGTGCCTTAAGAGCTTTGATAGCAGTTTTGGCTGGAAATATGTAAAGTGGTGCATGGAAGTTTTCTCATGGTATATCTAAATCTTCTGTTTAACTGACAAGTTCTTTTGATGTCCTTTGCGCAAAGTGATACACATCATTTCTCATGAAGAGCAATGTGCTAGCTGGCAATTATTTGCTTCCTGCAGGGTTTTGAGGGAAGTGTTTTGTGATAGTAGCTTGGTATATATTCCCGACTTTTTTAGTTTGAAAAGCTCAGTGCATCTGTATTGGCATTTTTTTAAATGAAGAGCTTTTGTGTCTTTGAGTTCGAAACCTCCAAATTTTAAATCTCTATGCCAAGATGGGGGAGGACCATTATTAATGTATTTTTCTGCAGTATAATTTTCTTCAAATCACAGATTATTTCCACACATATGCTAATTTTTAAATTGCAATGAGTACTTACTCCCATAGGTAAAGGGAAGAAATCTATTTATTATAGGTGTTGTAATTTGATAAGAAGTTAGTTTAACTCTTTGGCTGTTGAATAATTTATAATCTGTCTGCTCAGGTACACATGTTAGAGATACAACTGTAAACAATATATGCTTCCTGCCCTTTTTTTTTGAAATTGTACTTTAGGTTCTGGGGTACATGTGCAGAACATGCAGGATTGTTGCATAGGTACACACATGGCAATGTGGTTTGCTGCCTCCATCCCACTGTCACCTACATCCTGGCTTTTCTCTCCATGTTATCCCTCCTCGACCTCTGCACCCCACCGCTGTCCCTCCCTTGCCCCCCCCAACAGACCCCAGTGTGTGATGCTCCCCTCCCTGTGTCCATGTGTTCTCATTGTTCAATACCTGCCCATGAGTGAGAACATGCAGTGTTTGATTTTCTGTTCTTGTGTCAGTTTGCTGAGAATTATGGTTTCCAGATTTATCCATGTCCCTACAAAGGACACAAACTCATCATTTTTTATGGCTGCATTGTATTCCATGGTGTATATGTGCCACATATTCCTTGTCTAGTCTATCATCGATGGGCATTTGGGTTGGTTCCAGGTCTTTGCTATTGTAAACAGTGCTGCCATGAACATACGTGTGCCTGTGTCTTTATAATAGAATGATTTATAATCCTTTAGGTATATACCCAGTAATGGGATTGCTGGGTCAAATGGAATTTCTATTTCTAGGTCTTTGAGGAAGCCCCACACTGTCTTCCACAATGGTTGAACTAGTTTACACTCCCACCAACAGTGTAAAAGTGTTCCTGTTTCTGTACATCCTCTCCAGCATCTGTTGTCTCCAGATTCTTTAATGATCGCCATTCTAACTGGTGTAAGATGGTATCTCAATGTGGTTTTGATTTGCATTTCTCTAATAATCAGTGATGATCAGCATTTGTTTCATATGTTTGTTGGCCTCATATATGTCTTCTTTTGAAAAGTGTCTGTTCATATCCTTCACCTACTTTTGGATGGGTTTGTTTTTTTCTTGTAAATCTCTTTTAGTTCTTTGTAGAGTCGGCATATTAGCCCTTTGTCACATGGGTAGATTGCAAAATTTTTTCCCATTCTATTGGTTGCTGGTTCACTCTAATGATTGTTTCTTTTGCTGTGATGAAGCTTTGGAGTTTAATGAGGTCCCATTTGTCTATTTTGGTTTCTGTTGCCAGTGCCTTTGGTGTTTTAGTCATGAAGTCCTTGCCTGTTCTTATGACCTGAATGGTTTTGCCTAGGTTTTCTTCTAGGGTTTTTATGGTGTTAGGTGTTATGTTTAAGTCTTTAATCCATCTGGAGTTAATTTTAGTGTAAGGTGTAAGGAAGGGGTCCAGTTTCTGCTTTCTGCACATGGCTAGCCGGTTTTCCCAACACCATTTATTAAACAGGGAATCCTTTCCACATTGTTTGTTTTTGTCAGGTTTGTCAAAGATCAGATGGTTGTAGATGTGTAGCATTGCCTCTGAGGTCTCTGTTCTGTTCTGTTTTGGTACCAGTACCATGCTGTTTTGATTACTGTAGCCTTTTAGTGCAGTTTGAAATCAGGTAGCATGATGCCTCCAGCTTTGTTCTTTTTGCTTAGGATTGTCTTGGCTATGCAGGCTCACTTTTGGTTCCATATAAAGTTTAAGGTGGTTTTTTCCAGTTCTGTGAAGAAGGTCATTGGTAGCTTGATGGGGATAGCATTGAATGTATAAATTACTTTGGGCAGTATGGTCATTTTCACGATATTGATTCTTCCTAACCATGAGCATGGAATGTTTCTCCAACTGTTTGTGTCCTCTCTTATTTCCTTGAGCAGTGGTTTGTAGTTCTCCTTGAAGAGGTCCTTTACATCCTTTGTTAGTTGTATTCCTAGGTATTTTATTCTCTTTGTAACAATTGTGAATGGGAGTTTGCTCATGATTTGGCTCTCTGTTAGTCTGTTATTGGTGTATAGAAATGCTTGTGGGCTTCACGCATGTGATAAGAAAATGGAAAATATTAATA